>ML100612.1:18858-125350 GCA_003697995.1 Taxidea taxus jeffersonii | reverse complement strand
AAAAAAAAAAAAAGAAAAGAAAAAAGTCACACAAACATACAAACAGATCTACAAAAACACACCCAGGCAGACACACATACTCCCCAGACCAACACACTCCATACCTCAAATGCTGCGACAGACAGCACATGGACACACAGAGATAGGGAGATGGGAAACGAAATGAATGTAAGACAGAGGTGTGCAGATTCACACCATTACAACATGTGAGAAGAAGGCCTGAGTAGAGTGTATAAGGCAGCACAAGGAGCAGCAGGACACAGCCTGAAGGACGTGTGGAGAGAAACTAAAAGGGAGAGTAAAAGACAAGGTCTCGCCTTTATACAGACACATGCCTACACTCGACACACACCCATACAGGCAGCTGCAGAGATGGTAGACATGAACAGCATGGAAGTGAGAGCAAGAGCAAGGGCAAAGATCAAAACAGCAAGCTAGAGAGAGAAAAGGACAGACTGAGAAGAGGAGGAACAGACCAGACAACAGGGAAAAATAGCCTAAAGTATCAGGGGACAAGGAAGGTGTTCAAGGAAGTGAAAAAGCAAAGTTCAAGTGAGGAGGGAAGAGAGGAATAAGCAGGCGGCGGGTGGAAAGAAACAGAGGACCAGGAGGGTAGCTGTGGGAGCACACATAGGCCACAGCCCGCAGGGCCAAAGGAATAAACAGTCCAACTCACTGTGAGGGAAGGTCCAGGGATGTGGGTGGAGGATTCCAGGTGTCTGGGTAGCCGAGCATCCAGTCTGACCAGACTTTCACACTGGGGAGCAGTTCCTTCAGGTCCGGGACGAAGGAAGACACCTTGATGTCATCTTGGTCATCCTCGTCCTCAGGAGAGGACAACTGAGCTGCAGAGGCAAAGGGTGAGAACTGGGCCTAGGTCTGCTGTGGCCCACAAGCGAGGCCTGGGGCGCTGGGACGGCAGCAAGCTCTTAGGGAAGGGAGACCAAGTCCACAGGAAAGCTGGGCCCAGAAGCGGAGGACAAGTGCCAGCAGCACCTAAGAGGATTCTGAAAAGCAGGACAAAGAGAGAACCAGTGCACTGAGTCTGCCCCTGCAGACAGCTGTTTCTGTTCCACCTGTGGCCTGTTGAAGTTGCCACTCCGGCCTCTAGCCGCACACCCCTCCCCCCCCATTTAGCTTTCCTTCAGCACAGCACTAAGATGGCACCAGAGTTCCTGCCAAAACTGCATAACCTGAGTCTGACCATGAGAAAATATCCGAGAAACCCAGACTAGGGGACATTTGACAAAATAAGTGGCCTGTACGCTTCAAAAATTTCAAGGTAATGAAAGACAGAGAAAGACTTCAGAAAACCATTCAATGCCAGACTGCAGGAAACTAAAGGGACACGGCATCTAAATTGCAATGTGTGAACGCGGAGTGGGTCTTGGACCAGAAAATGACTTTTTTTCAGGACAACTGGTACAAACTCAATAAAGTCTGCAGATTTAACAACAGTACTGTATCAGTGTCGGCTTCCTGATTTTGATAACTGCACTGTCATGTAAGGGACATGTAGGGGACATGTAACGTCCTTGTTATTCGGAAACGCTCAGTCAACCATTTGGCGGTAAAGAGCTACCACATCTACAACTTACAATCAAGTAGTTCAGAACAAAAATAATAAGCATCTGTGTGTATGTATAAAAAGAGAGAGAAGTTAAAGCAACTATGGTAAAATGTTAACAAATGGGGACTCTGGGTGAAGGGTATGTAAGAGTTCTTTGTATTATTCTTGCAACTTTTCTATAAATTTGAAACTGCTTCAAAATAAAAAAAGTTACCTTGACCCTCCCTCCCAAAAAAGGCAGCTCCAGAGTCTGGAGGCATTCACAAAATTGAAGTGGCAGGGGGACAGGAGAGGGGCCTCAATACTCACCAATACTGATTCAGGAGCTGAGAGAAAGGGGCAATCTTCAGCCCTACCTTACATGGCTCAGCAGGCAGGCTTAGATTTCTAAGGGCAACCTTCATGCATATGGGGACATTGATCAACTCAAGGGTTAAAAACAGCCTGTGCTCTGGTTCAGTGAGTCGTCCAAGGTGGCTGGTCCACAGTGGTTACAACACCCACCAGTACCAGACAAAGAGGGACACAGAGATAGAGCAGGGAAACCAAAACATCAATTATGAACAAAAACGGAAGCGCTCTTTGCTGGTTTTCTAATGTTCCAGGAACCCGCAGCAGCTCGTAGGTACAGTGAAAATCTTAATTACTAGAGAACAGAGGAGGGGACAGTTCCCCCAAGGACAGCGGGCTATAGAGGTAAAGGGAAAACAAAAGGAGGTGGGGCTAGTTAGGTTGGCAAAAGGAAGAGGGGTTACTTGAGCAAGAGTATCAAGTAGAGGGAGGAGATGCTGAGAAAGCAGGGTGGTATCCTGAGCTGGTCTGCACAGGCACAGGCAGGTGAAAGGCCATCAGTCAGGGGGTCCTTCCTCTGCTTACCTTTGGCAGACTCCTTGAGCAAGTAGGTGCAGCGCCGCACCAGGAGAGAAAACATGGCCAAGCCCAATGCTGCGGCTTGCTCCTGGATCACAGAGCGACACTCCTCCGAGAAGCAGTCTGAGGAGAGACAAATGAAACTCCATCAGGGCCCCGGGGGGGGGGGGGGGGTCAAGGGCTACTCTTCTCCAGCTTACTAGGTGCACTTCCTTGGTCTCGTCACTGAACTCCCTTTCCTCATCTAAGACTGGTGGTAGTAGTATTTCCTCTCTCAAAGCATTGCCATAGGCTAAGTAAAATAGTGCACATGAAGCATTTACCACAATGGCTGGTCTATGGGTAAGCACTTGATAACATTATGATAGGAGTCCCCTGTGTAAATTCGGCATCGCTTTCCCAGGACCAGGTACCCCAAGGTGGACAGTTTGGACCAGATCTACAGACTCTCTGTATTTAGTTGACTACTAATAATGTTGAAGCTATAGTAACAAGAAGTCATATTTAATTCACTCGGTCTCTCTCACATAGCATTAGCAGGAGTACAAATATCAATTAAGATCACAAAAAATACAAATTTATCTTCTTGAATCACTAACCTTTGGTTCCATCCTTACCTTCTGTCACTCCTCCACTTACAAATAACCTGTTTTCACTGAATGAGTTAATTTTACATGGGAAAATGGGCATACGATAAGCACTTAACCAGTGGTACTTTTTACTTCACAAATTCTTTCCCCCAGGGCTAAAAAAGAAATCTGGCTCCCAATACCTGCACCCTCTCCCTCTCACTTTCTCAGCCTGGCTGACTTCCTTCTGGCTGCAGGTCAGCGAAAGGAGCCACCCTGGTGGTGGCCAGAGCTATTCCTGGGCAGGAGCTACAACATACACTCTCAAAATGCTGTTTGTACCTACTCCTTGTCAGTGGCCCTCCCTGATGGCCACTTAATGCAGACTTGAGAGGAATCGGTGACAAACAGAAGGCAGCCATCCAATTGCAGCCTCAGAGGTGGAGACACCCAATATGCACAGGAGATGGAATCAGGCGCCCGCTCACTTGCTCTGGCATCAGCTAATCTGTTAATTCCCTCTGTAACACAGGAGAACGCTCAGAATCCCCAAGTGTTAAAAGGATAATTAGCCGCCACATGTTTGATCTCTGTGCCTGCCTGCCCGTTAACCTCAATAGCCAGAGGGAAGCCCTCTTGCTTCTCTCCTCATTGACACTAGTCTCGTCAATGGGGCCTAACTGAAGTCTTTACTCCAGGAGATGCTACACAACCACAGTTATTCCTAACCGCCTTGGCCACAGGAGCAAACATGATTGGAGTATACAGAGCCAGCCCCAAACCACTTTAGAGAGCCCTGGGAGTGAGAAGGAACAGGCTGCTGCTCAGAAGGTTGCAACATATGAATAGCATCAGTGTAGCAAAGTATTCCTCTGTTGTGGCTTTCCTGCCATCCTTCCAGATGCCCACTGGCCCCAAATGTCACCCTCTAACTTTCCAACTCAACTGCAGCAGGCAGTAAGGAAGTGGTAACAATCCATGTGATTACAATAGGTCACCACTCTCATTCTTCTCCTGGTAAGGCCCTAAACCTCCGCTAGAGAAACCAAGATACCAGCATCCAAGAATCAAGAGGGGAAAGGGTAGAAAGTAGGCAGGGGGAAGATGTGTATGCCATTCTAAGAAAAATGGCAGCTTCTCCCTTCTACTTCTTACTTTGGGCAGGATCACTGTCTGTACTGCCCCAGCTCAGCCCAGGCCCCTGCCAAACACTGCCAGCAGGCTGCCTCTAATTAGCAACAAGGCCAGCCCATAATGGGGGAGTAAGCCCAGAACAGAGGAAGCTAGAGTAGTATAAGGAGAGCTCACATCCTGGGAATTGACATTAGTAACCCCTTAACAACTGGACATCTTAGGCATAAGTTACCTGCACATAGAAGGCCCCGAAAAGGCACAGAAGGGGGTGTCTTAGCTCGAAGAGACTGGCATTTTGAGAAGCCCAAGACTAGAATAAGATACTCTCATTAACCTGGATAAGGATAAGATGGGACAAAGGGAGATTACTTTCACCAAGCCCATTTCTATTTTTATGACAAATGGCAATCTTGGGCTAGGCTATTTCTCAGAGGGCAAAGTTGTGACTAGGGCTCAAGGGGGAGAATGAACTGCTTAAAAACAATGATACTTGTGGCCTCTGGGGAGTAAAAGTTTACTTTCTTTCTTTCTAAGATTTTATTTGGGCGTCTAGGTGGCTCAATCGGGTAAGTATCTGTCTTTCAGCTCACGTCTGCCTCAGGCACCAAGTTGGGTTCCCTGCTCAGCCTGCTTCTCCCCACTTAAGCTCCCCTTGCTTGTGCTAAGAAATAAATAAAATCTTTTTTGAAAATTAAAATTTTACGGGCGCCTGGGTGGCTCAGTGGGTTAAGCATCTGCCTTTGCTCAAGTCATGATCCTGGGGTCCTGGGATCGAGTCCTGCATCGGGCTTCTTGCTCAGCAGGGAGCCTGTTTCTCCCTCTGCCTACCTCTCTCTCTCTCTCTCTCTGACAAATAAGTAAACAAAATATTTTTAAAAATAAATAAAAATTAAGATTTTATTATTTGAGAGAAAGAGAGACACAAAGAGAGGGAGGGCAGGGAAGGAGAGAGAGTCCCAAGCAGACTCCACACTGAGCATGGACCCTGACACAGGGTTTGATCCCACGACCCTGAGATCATGACCTGAGCCGACATCAAGAGTCAGATGCTTAACCAACCACACTATCCTGGCCCCCCACAAGGTGGCTTCTTTTATAAGCCTCCTGCAATAAGGTCTGGGGATAGGAAGGGTAGAAACAACAGCCTCTTTGCTGTAAGTGTGGAAGAGCTCAACTACCTCTCAGAGCAGCAGCTGAAAAGGCAGCTTCATGAATGCTCTGGTGTTAGCCACGGAGCCTCAAATCTTCATTCACCTCTTCCCGCCTTTCCATAAAGGGCCTGACAGTACTTCCTGGCAGCAATGGTCTGCAGGAGGGACAAACCACTAAGCTATTCTGCTCTGATCAAGCAGGTGGTGATATCACTGCTATATGGAGTCAGAATGCCTGGGTCTCAGTGAGCCTTCTGACCATGTCACAAAGAACACTTTCTGAAGGGCTGCCCCCCAACCATGGTTCAGTGGTATGCTTCACCCTGTGCTGGGTATTATGGAGAACACAGCTACAAATAAAACAGAGTCCCTGCAACCTCAGGACCTTACAATTGGGTGAAAAAAACTGCTATTTACCCAAGTAACCACCGCAACTCAGACTCAGCGCCTCCAGTGAGAACTATATTAAATGCTATGGCATCTTCGGAGATACTCTTCGCCTTGTGCAGGCTTCTGTAGGCTAGAAGCCATAAGATGCCACTCCTTGGGAGGTATTCATTCTCATACAAGTGAGGTGGAAAATAGCATCCAGATTCCCAGAGTCCACCCACTTTGGGAGTAGAGTTAGGAAACTGGCCCTAGTCTCACAAATGCCCATATATATCCCTAGAGTTGGGCTGGGTCAGACCAACAAATGATGTGGGGTGGGGAAGGAAAAAGCATTGTTTGCCTTGGTATTTGCCTGGGTTCCTCTGGCTTTGTGTCAGGTAGCAGGAGCCTGACATGAGCTGAGGAACTCATTAACGCTGTGAAATAGCCTTTCCCCTTCTTTCCAAAAGCAGGCTTGCTCAAGGATTTAGGGGGATGGTTTTGGCTGAGCAAATCAGACAGATATATTTCTTACCAAGAAAGTCACCTGAGGTCTGAACTTGATTCTGCTCTTTCCCACATGTTCTCAGATGGGCAAGTGACAAGAGCTCCCACTATTCCTGTGCCCAAATACCTGCTCAGGCAGAAATAGTAACTCCCTCCCATGTAACAGGGAGACTCTCTCATTTTTCTGAGAACATATTCATGGAAAACATAAACCAACTGTCGTCAAAGTTGTATGAAATCAGGAAATGGAGCGGCCGGGAGAAGGCTGCCATGTGGCCGGATGTTATGTATTTCTAATTAGTGCTATACATCTTTCAACAGCAAGTGTCCTTCTGCTGGGAAACACAACACACTGCCCTTGTTATTGTAACTGTCAGAGAAGTGCTTAAACAGATAATCTCCAGGAAAAGTGATAAACACGTCCCCTCTCCCACCCGTGTGTGCACAACGGTGCTGCCAAAGCAAAGCTGTGCTTGACGGCTCCAGGATGGCAAAGCATCCTCCTGCAGGAAATGGGAATGAGGCAGAAGGAGGGGGAGAGGGAAGGGGAAGGGAGGCAGGCCCACCTGTCTGGACCCTCTGTGCCCAGCCAAGGGGCAGCAGTTCAGAACTATCGCTTCTGATCAGCTCCTGGGTCAGGGAGAGCATTGGAGGCAACCAGTACCCATAAGGATGAGGTCTGGCGGTCACAGAAAAATCTGGCAGCAAGGAAATAAGCAGAACTTTCCTGATGCACACAGTCAGCTTCCTGGCAAGGGGATGACAAGAGTGCCAAAGGGGAGACACAGGACGGGTGATACAGAGGTCTGGTACCCTGATGGGAGCAGAGGGATTCAGAAGCCACTGGGGTCTACTAGCCATTCCAGGAGAGAGAACCAACTATTTGCTCAGCTGCTTCACTAATAGCTGGAGAAAAATGCAGGCAAGACCACTTTATTCACTGACTCCCTCCCCACCGGCTCCTCCCAAAGACAGGAAATGAATGGTCAGTCACCTCCAAACTAACACCACCTGGAGGCGATTTGTTGGCTCTTATCTCTCAGACATAGGGCTGCTTTTCTCATGAGTCAGTCACCAGTCAGACATAGGGCTGGCACAGTTCCTGAGCAGCCCACCAAAACCTCCTTGCCTGCAGGAAGTGGGCAGTGAGAGCATCTTTCAACTGCTGCTACAGAGTTCCCTGTGGCAGTTGCTGACTGAAGGAGGGTGGAAGAGGCAGTCATTGTATAGAAACCAGATAAAAGTCCAGAGCAAAAGCAGAGCTCTCCAGGCCATCGGGGCATCATTTTATTCCCCGAGAAGTAAAATGAATGAGTCAGAAAAACCAGGCACCAATACACCAAGCAAATTATTCATGCATAATGGCAGAACACAGGCTGATCCAAGGCTGGCCATGAACAACGCATCCCCAAATGGTATAGTCGCAACAAAACCGAGGAACACGGAAGGTAGTGTTTCCTCCCCAAGGGCCCCTACTGTCATGCCTGCTATTCCTTTTGGATTTTGTAGGATTGTAAAACTGACTTTTTTTGGTGGGTAGATGTGAGGGCAAAGAAAATCCCAACCTAACAAAATGACCTCTCTTGGGACACCTGGGTGGCTCAGTTGGTTAAGTGGATGCCTTCGGCTTAGGTCAAGTCCCACATCTGGCTCCTTGCTCAGTGGGAAGCCTGCTTCTGCCTCTGCCTCTGCCTGCCTGTGCTCTCTCTCTCTCTGACAAATAAATAAATAAATAACTTTTTAAAAAAAAATTACCTCTCCTATTAGTTACAAAGTTATTTATTCAGCCCAGTGGTGGAGAATATGAAGGAAAAATAAGATCCATCCATAAGAAGATGATAATCTAATGAGGAAGACAGGAAGAATACATAGACTCAAATAACTATAATTCAAGGAAGATGGAAGTAAGATGCTTTCTTTCACCAGAGGGAAAGAAAATCATCTCTAGCTAGGGTATAGCCGAGAAGGTTGCATGGAAGAGAGCACTTCTGAGCAAGGCTGCCAAAAATGAACAAAGCTGGAATGGGCAGGATGAAGGAGAGACTGAGTGTTGCTAAGGAGGCATGAAGGTTGGGGCACACCAGGCACCCTTCCACATGGCAAGCGAGGGACTCAAGAGTGCCACCGTACAGGGACCACAAAGCACCGGGCCTATGAGGCCACAGCAAGGAACACAGACCTAAGTTGGCATGGGGTGAGGAGTGCACCCACTCAAGGTTTCCAAATGAAGCACAGGTATTTTATGATGATTAATCTAGCTAAAACATTTAGGATGGATTAGGGTAGCTAGTATAATATAAAAGGAACGGAGACTTTTTGGGAAGTCAAGAAGGCATGAACTTATTTGAACTGAGAGAAATTATGTGTAGTGTACTTTGTAAACTTTATCATGCCAAGTAAATGTAACATCTTTCTTATAGGAGCTAGAAGAGGGAATGGACAGGAGTGTATGGATGTGAGAAATGCTGCAGAAAGAAAATCAAGAATGATGGAAATGTTGTGTGGGAGGGAAGGGATTCACTGGAAGGGGCCAAGAACTCTTACTAATAATCTCGGCAGGTTCCAGAGGATCCTGAGACCTCAAAAAGGTAACACCTACCAAAGGAGGTCCAGGAAAGGGGCAGAAGTTTGGGATTGCAGAACACCTGGAGGGAGGGAGGTATGCATTAAGGAGTCCCCAGGCTCCCACCCACTTGGCTCTGAGCCAGTCCTGTCTTTCCAGAACAAAGATACTTCAGGGGGTCAGAAATACTTGAGGAAGACCTTGCATAAGGAGGCCTGGGGAAGTCTGAACTGGCTCTCCCTGTGGAAGCCATTAGATATTCAGCACTTCATTTGTTTCCAATTCTTGTATGAGTGCAGCTCCAGGCTGTGGGGTGAGAGGCTCTTCTCTGACGTAATCAGGAAGCAGCTGCAAAATTAAGGAATCCCTCATGACATCATAAAAAGGGTCGATGGTTTACTGGGGAAAGTATAAAAATTAATTACATATTCCCACATGAATCCCTTCCCCTAAATCTGTACACACTCCTTCCCACTCCCAAACATTCTCTCATCAACAACATCCCAAAGCCACCTCACTGATCAGGGTACAAAAGGGCAAACAAAACCCAGGAAGACAAAGTTCTTTGGTGTACCCACTGTCTGTCCCATACATTTGGAACTTAACAAGTGATAGCCTGTCCTGGAATTTTTATACACATAGCATGCTTCCCCAACAAAATTATAAGCCCCTTGAGGACAAGAGCTATGTCAAGACTTCACATCCTTGAAAATTAGCACCATGACAGGGTTCAGGACATGTGTGCTGTTCACAACAGTAGGTACACTATGCCTCTCATTTGTGAATCCTAACCATAAACGACATGATTCCACTGTGGCCTGAAATAATAACTAAGATACACTGAGACCTGTGTTAGGCATAGAGAGAGAGAGAGAGAGAGAGAGAGAGAGAGAGAGTGTGTGTGTGTGTGTGTGTGTGTGTGAGAGAGAGAGAGAGAGAGAGAGAGAAATCTCAAAAGTTCACGTTACAAAGCCAGTGTCAGCACTGGGATTTGAATTCAAGTCTGTCTGCTCTTATATCGATGCTGTTTCCATACCTGATTGTCACATGCCTGTGATTCAAGCTGCAATCCCCAACACTTCCTCTCTCTTTTCTATGAATATGAGAACCTTAGAATCTCCGTAGTTCTGCACAAAAAGCTCTAAGGTAACAACTATGTGGAATCTAAAATAAAAACAATATACCATTTCAAGGTGCTTGGGTGGCTCGGTTGGTTAAAAGTCTGCCTTTGGCTCAGGTCATAATCCCAGGTTCCTGGGATGGAGCCCAATGTCGGTCTCCCTGCTTATCTGGGAGTCTGCTTCTCCTTCACCCTCTGCTCCTCCTGCCCCCACTCCTTACACCCCACCCCCAGCTTATGAGCACATGCTCTCTCTCAAGAAATAAAATAAAATAAATAAAATAATAAATAATAAAAACACCATACCACTTATAATAACACCAAAAAACACAAAATACTTACATATAAAATATTAGCTATTTTAAATATTAAATCTAACAAAATATGTACAACATCTCTATGTTGAAAATTACAAAATACTGATGAAGGAAATCAAAGAAGGCCTAATTAACTGGAGAGATTTACCCTGTTTATAAGCTTGAAGACTCAACATTGCAGAGATGTCAATTCTCACCACACAGATATGTTCAATGAAAATACCATTAAAATCTCAGCCAACTTTCTTGTAGACACAGACAAGTTCATTCTAAAATTTACATGGAGGGATGCCTGAGTGGCTCAGTTGGTTAAGCAGCTGCCTTCGGCTCAGGTCATGATCCCAGCTTCCTGGGATGGAGTCCCACTCAGGCTCCTTGCTCAGCAGGGAGCCTGCTTCTCCCTCTGCCTCTGCTCGCTCGCTCTCTCCCTCTCTCTCTGACAAATAAATAAATAAAATCTTAAAAAAATAAAATAAAATAAAATTTACATGGAAAGGCAAAGGGCCTAGGATGGTTAAAACCACTCTGAAAAAGAACAAAGTAGGAGGAATCGTTCTTCCCCATGTTAATAAGTCAAAGAAAGGAGAGCCTTTTCAAAGAATGGTGCTAGAACAATTAGACATCCACAGGCCAAAAAGTGAACCCTGACCTAAGTCTCACACCTTATGCAAAAGTTAAGTGACAATGGATCAAAGACTTGATGTAAAAACACAGGATCATAAAATTTTTGGAAAAAAAAAATGAAGAAAGTCCTCAGGACCTAGGACCAAGAGAATATTTGGACTTACTGCCAAAAGCACAAATCTACAAAAAGTTAAACTGAGATACTGAACCTCATAAAAATTGAACACTTTTCTTCTGCAAAAAACGGTAAGAGGATGAAAAGGCAAATTACAGACTGAGACAATATATCTACAAACTACAAAGGACAGGCATCCAGATGATATAAACAACTCTCAAAACTCAATGATGAGAAAACAATCTAATTAGAAAATGGACAAAAGACACAAGCAAACATTTCACCAAAAAGGGTATACAGATGAAATGAAAGCACATGAAAAGATGTTCAATATCGTTAGTCACTAGGAAAGTAACACCTAAAAGTACAATGAAATATCACTACACATCTACCTGAATGGCTAAAATACCGAATAGTAATGATACCAGCAAGCTGGTGAGGATGCAGAGGAACGGGATCACACAACCTGAGCTGACTGGAAGGTAAAAATGGCACAGCCATTCTGGAAAATAGTTTGGTGGTGTCTTCTAAACCTAAAAATGTACTTATGATATGATTCAGTAATTATCTTGGGCATTTATCGCATGAAATGAAAACTTACGTTTGCACAAAAATCTGTACACAAATGTTCATGGCAGCTTTATTCATAACAGCCTAAACTGGAAACAACCCAAATGTCCTTCAATGGATGAACGGTTAAGCAGAGAGTGGAACATCCACAGCACAGAATACTACTCAGCCATAAAAAGAAAAGTGATATGTACAATAACTTGGATAGACCATCAGGGAATTAAGTGGAGCCAAAAAAGCCAACTTTAAGAGGTTACATACATACTATATGATCCCATTTATAGAATACTCTTGAAACAAAGTGATTACAGAGACAGAGCACAGGGGTTAAGATTTGGGGAGAGAAGGGGATGGGGTATTTCTAAAGAGGTAGCCATAGGGAGCTCTTCAGTGATGGGACAATTCTACACCTTAACTGTGTGCAGTTACAGGAAGCTACCTGTGTGATAAAATTGCACAGAACTATGTATACACATGTGCAACTAGCAAATATATACCTGTATGAATGCATAACTGGTGAAATCTGAATAAGGTCTGTGGATTGTACCAATGTCAATTTCATGGCATCGATATTGCGCTCAAGTCAAAGATGCTAATGTTAGGGAAGGAGGGATGAAGGGGACACAGGACGTCTCTCTACATTTTTTAATGTGAATCTATAATTATTTCAAAATATAAAGTTTAAAACCACTAAACAGACCCCCCAAAAGATCTGAGATTCCAGAAACATTTTTCTTTTACAAAGAACAGGGACATTTGGGGGACATTTTCCCAATCAGCAGATTACTCAGCACAGATGCTGCATGCAGCCCCTCATTTGCATCTTGTGCTGCCCGGCCTGAGCTACTGGACTGAGCAAGAAACTGCCAGGGACAACCAAAAAGAAAATAAGAAAAAAGACAGGAAAGTTCACTGAAGACAGAACTTCTGTCTACAGAAAAGGAGTAAAGCAAGAGAACTTCATCATCGGATCAGTAAAATCCATGTCAAGCAGCACAGACTGGAGGTGATGAGAAAGTGAAGAAAGATGACAAGAAGAACAAATTGCAGAAGTTAAGTGAGCTGTTTAAACATGTTCTTGCTGCTCAAAAAATAAGGAAAGGTAAAAATCTCAAATCAGTGGTATGTGTAATCCACCAACAAGGACAGTCAGTGGCGGGGGGGAGTTACTTAAAACATTTTGCTTAGAAAAAAAAAAAAAACACATTTTGCTTAGTGCTGTTTTCTTCGTAAGTGAAACTGCTTATGCATTTTCAGTGTGCAATGCTTTGGACCATTAATTAGATGGATATTAAGAAGTTTTCTTTAAATTGGCAGTATTAGTCTCAATACCGTTTGAAACTATCTTTGTCAATAAATCTGTAGACTAAACTTCAAAAAGAAAAACCAAAAACATCAAAACAAAGAAGTGCACGCGTGTGCACACACACACACACAGACACACACACACATACTTGTCTCCAAAAGACAAAAATGAAAAGAGAAGCCACAGAGAAAATTTTCTTCCTGGGAGAAAATATTTGCAAAACACCTATCTGACAAAGGACTAATATCTAAGAACTCTTTCAACCTAATAAAACAAAAAAATGAGCAAAGAAGATATATGGATGGCAAGTAAGTGCATGCTCAACATGCACTTCTCATAAAATGCTCAACATTATCAATCCTTAGGGAAATCAAAACCACAAATACAGCTCCATACCCACTAGGAAGGCTGAACCCAAAAAGAGAACAGTGTTGCTGAGCATATGGAGTACAGGGAACTCTCACACACTGCTTTGGGAATATAAAATGATACAGCCACTTTGAAAAGCAAGTGGGAAGTTTCTTAAAACCAAAGTTAAAACACTCATTTACCAAGTGACCAGGCTATACCACTCCTAGGAATTTGCGTAAGAGCAGTGAAAGCATATGTCCACAAAAAAGATTTACACTTGAATGTTTGCAGCAGTTTTATTCCAAAACAGCGCAACCTTGAAAAAACCCAAACGTCCATCAACAAGAGAATGGCTAAACAAATTGTGGTATATCCATACAATGGAAGACTACTCAGCAACAAAAAGCAATAAACAACTGAATCATTCAACAACAAGTATAAAGCAATACTGTGGAATAAAGAAGACAGGCCAAAAGACAGAGAGAGAGAGAGAGAAAGGAAATACTGTCAAATTCTAGAAAATACAAACTCTTTTATAGTGACAGAAAGCAGATCAGTGGTTGCCTGGGGACTAGGAGGTAAAGTTAGGGAAGAATGGATTATCAAGGGCCACAAGTAAACTTTTCTGAGTGAAGGATATGTTCACTATCTTGACTGTGGTGATAGTTTCACAAATGTATACATATGTCAAATTCATCAAACTGTACGGTCTACATATGTATAGTCTGATGTACATCAATCAGATCTCAATAAAACTGTTAAAAGCAGGGCGCCTGGGTGGCTCAGTGGGTTAAAGCCTCTGCCTTCGGCTTGGGTCATGAACTCAGGGACCTGGGATCGAGCCCCGCATCGGGCTCTCTGCTCGGCCAAGAGCCTGCTTCCTCCTCTCTCCCTCTCTGCCTGCCTCTCTGCCTACTTGTGATCTCTGTCTATCAAATAAATAAATAAAATCTTAAAAAAAAATTATTCTTTAAAAAAAAAGTTAAAAGTTTTTTTTATATAAAGGAATGCCATCAAAAGGCCATTAGTCTGACTCGTCATTTAAGATTTTAAGAAATCAAGGGGTGCCTGGGTGGCTCAGTGGGTTAAAGCCGCTGCCTTCGGCTCGGGTCATGATCCCAGGGTCCTGGGATCGAGCCCCACGTCAGGCTCTCTGCTCAGTGGGGAGCCTGCTTCCTCCTCTCTCTCTCTGCCTGCCTCTCTGCCTACTTGTGATCTATCAAATAAATAAATAAAATCTTTAAAAAAAAAGATTTTAAGAAATCATGACTTAGAGGCTGATTTGATAAAGCTGGACATCTACTGAGTGCCTAATACATAATCTGACACTCAGGAAAACCTTGCAAACTGGCACCGATATTTGCAGTTCACAGACAAGGAAACTAAGCCTCAGAGAGGGTAAGTTAACTTTCTTCATCAAGGTCACACAGTTGATAAATGGCACAAACATGTGATGTGGTTGATTCTAAAGCTTATTATACCATTACAACATAACTGCTACCTTCTGAAAGTGAGAAAATGATCTCCACAAGTGCTAGGCCTTCTCCAGATGACAACCTGGCTTACCCTTCTCCTTTATATGAATATGAAGCTCTATGGCCAAGAAGTGTCCTGGGGACTCTATCAAAACATCCTGACAAGACAGACAACAAACCATTTCTACTCTCTACTCCTAAAGGAGTGCTTTCATTTTTCCCAGAGAATACCCATTTTAGAAATGGTACACTATAGATTTCCTGGAAAAGGAAAGCTGGCAGGTAGGCAGGCAAGGAGGGAGGGCGGGGGGGAGGGCAGGGAGAAAGAGATAGAGGTGGTGGGGACTGGAAAGAAAGAGAGAGAAAGAAGGAGGAGGAAGGGTGGGCAGGCAACCAGTCAAAACACACTCTGGCCATTTCCACTTTAGTTGTGTCTCTGGATTGATATTTTTGTCACTCTGAATTTCCTGATTCCAGGGTTATTCAAATACACGTCCCCTTTTGGGCAAGAAGAGCTGCTGCAAGCAGCATGGCATGCTGGCACCAGCCAAGTCCCTCAAGGATGGGGCCCAGGAGAAGAGGGTCTGCCATTCCAGCATCTCATCTGGAAGATTTACAAGTAAATCTTGAAGGACAGAGTTTCTGCGTCTATACTGCTGTTATCAGAAGTTTTGCAAGGTTTGCCTCTCTCACAATATTTGGGGGAAGCAAAGCAGGAATGAAAAAGATTAGCAGCTTCTTAATTATATTAGGCAGGTAAGTGTCCCTGTGGATTTCTATTAAGAGAACTGGGGTGTCTTGTGTCAGAAATTATAAAAAGTCATACCCATGAGCCAATCTAGAAGGAAACTTTTGCTGCAGCAGTGAGAAGGAATTAATAACGCCACAACCCTTCTGACGGAGTAGACAGGTTTGGCAGCTAATTTAGAAAAACAGCTTGAAATCCATTTTTGTTGGTATGAAGCTTCAGGAGCACTTGGGGACTAATGTAAAAGTTAATGAGAGATAATGCCTGCAGACAACCTGATTCAGAGAAAGCTCCTTTGATATGGCAGGCAGAAGGCAGGGAAATGCTCAGCTTCCATTTTAACAGATTAACTCAATTTCTTTTTGTTTTATGGCTTCCTGAAGCATTTTTAAAAGAGTATGACAGGGGCACCTGGGTGGTGCAGTGGGTTAAGCCTCTGCCTTCGTTCAGCTCAGGTCATGATCTCAGGGTCCTGGGATCGAACCCCACATCAGGCTCTCTGCTCAGCAGGGAGCCTGCTTTCTCCTCTTTCTCTGTGCCTTTCTCTCTGCCTACTTGTGATCTCTGCCTATCAAATAAATAAAATCTTTAAAAAAAAAGAGTATGACAGAGTTTGCAAACTATGCCAAAATAAGACAATTCTGAGACAGGTAGGGCACAGAGGTACCCAGGATAGGAAGGATCTTTTGGACTCCTTCTGAGAAGCTTCCAGAACCCAAAGATTCGAGCCATCAAACAAATCTTGAGGACTCAGTACTAAAAAATGAGGCCAATGAGAAGACATAATTCTTGGGTGGATTCCTTGTGAATATCCAAATCTGCACATTCATCACACTCCACTCTAGCAGCTCACTTTAAAAAGTTCCTCAAAGCTTTATAATCCAAGATCAATGCCCAAAATAGACTGAGTAAGCAATGACTTAGTCCAACCTCCTCCCCTGTGGATCATATAGTTTTAAAGTAGAAAAGGGATCAGCAGAATAATAGTTAAATAAAGCAGTTATGCCAAGGAAAGGTAGCATTTGATGAAGGTGACTAGAAACCCAATGAGGCATCAGCTAGTCCTCTGACTCAGAAGCTCTAGAAATGACATCCCGTTTAGTAACAGCCATTCCAAATCTGTAATCAGTTGGCTAACTGGTTAATCTGTCAACAATATAAACTGAAACCTATAAATATTATTTTAAACTAAATTTAATTATTCTGCTTATATTTATTCTTTTATACCTCATCCCACAAAAGACTTGTGAAAACTTAGGGCAAAATCACCTATAATTAAGAAATTTTAAAGTAGATGTAGAAAATCAGGAGGAAGAAAAACTAAAATACAAATATGTCAATCAGGTGCCATGAATAAACTTAAAATTTACCTCTGATTTTCCTGGCAGCCAAAGCAAAACGGAAACACCAACAGTTGTCATTATTGGGAAAGAATAAATATATCTAAATAATAATAAGAATTATAATACATATTTAGAATAAATATATCTAAATAATAAATAAATAACTATAAATATACAGTTGTCATTATTGGGAAAGAATAAATTTATCAGTTACTCAGGAAAAACAAATCTATTCTCAGCACTGAGTTCTCAAATCATTTTTTTAACACGGACTCTTTGCAAGGGATACTGTGTGAAAAAAATGAAAAATACTCTTGAAAGGTCTTTGCAGCATGTGGCTTTATACTACATGCTGTTAAAAGATACCCAAGAAAAATTATCCTGAAGCTATTTGTATGGTGAGACAAAATATGTAAGTATCACAATCTAACAACGTTTTTCCAAAAACACAGATATAGGAGTATTTTATATCCTGAGAGGTTAGGTATACAGTGCTTTAAGAAAATCTTTAAAACTAAGTTAAAGTAGTAACTAAGTTAGGAGATGAAGATTCTTATTTCAAAAGGATCCATGAGGGTTTCTTTAAGCAAGAGACTCCTGATGTTCAATGCATTTGTTTGCCCAACATTTAGTCTGTGACAGAAAGACTGTGAGAGTAAGAGAAACTCGAGTGCAAGTGTTATATGCAGTTGATGACTAAAGACTGAAGCATTCTAAAATCTTTTTTTTAACATTTTATTTTATTTATTTGACAGACAGAGATCACAAGTGGCAGAGAGGCAGGCAGAGAGAGGAGGAAGCAGGCCCCCTGCTGAGCAGAGAGCCCGATGTGGGGCTCGATCCCAGGACCTTGAGATCATGACCTGAGCCCAAGGCAGAGAGGCTTTAACCCACTGAGCCACCCAGGCGCCCCTGAAGTATTCTAAAATCTTAAAGAAAAACCCTAGATGTGGGGCGCCTGGGTGGCTCAGTGAGTTAAAGCCTCTGCCTTCGGCTCGGGTGATGATCTCAGGGTCCTGGGATCGAGCCTCGCATGGGGCTCTCTGCTCAGCAGGGAGCCTGCTTCCTCCTCTCTCCCTCTCTGCCTACTTGTGATCTCTGTCTGTCAAATAAATAAATAAAATATTAAAAAAAAAAAACCCTAGATGAGTGAGAAAGTGACATATGCTATCATATGCTATAAGAGATTCTTGTTTTAAAGGACCAAATGATAATTTAAAATATATATGCTATTAAAAATAAATTTATATATAACATAAATAATATAATTTATAATACAGATACATAATTATGTGTATGTATATATACATGTAAGTATATACATATATACTTACATATACATATATACTTACATGTATATATGGGTATATATATCTATATAACATAGATGTATAGATACTAAGGGGAAATTGTCTCATCTGTAAAATTTAATTTCTGTACATTACGGGGATATTTCTAAAACCAAAAGTTCAACAACATGCTATGAAGCAAAGAGATTTAAAAGCCAAATTTAATATCTGAACACTGGTACAGAGAACAAAGCTCTATAATTCTGGGATTAGCATTCCCTGCCAAACAGTTTTTAAGCACCAATTCAACTTCATTTTCTTGTGAGATTTCCTATGTTTGGAGGACAGAATTGACCTGCTAGCTGAAAAGACCTAACAGATTTATTTATAGAGCACTGACTTACTTCTTAAAAACGGCCTACTAAAGATTAGAGGAGAAATAAGTGAAATAGAGAATAGAAAAACAAATGAAAGGATTGACCAAACTAAGAGCTGTTTCACGGAAAAGATAAACAAAATGGAAAAACCATTAGCTAGCCTAACCAAAGAAAAAATATAAAGGACCCAAATCAACAAAATCATAAATGAAAAAGAGACATGACATTGATACCACAGAAATTCTAAGGATTTTAAGAGATCATCTGCTAACAAACTGGACATCCTAGAAGAAATGGAAAAATTCTTAGAAACATACAACTTACCAAGACCAAATCAAAAAGAGATAGAAAATCTGAATAGAATAGACTAATTACTAGCAAGGACACTGAATCAGTAATCAAAAGCTCCCAGCAAAGATAAGTCCAGGAGCATATCACTTAACTGGTGAATTTTACCAAACGTTTTACAGAAATTAACACCAATCATTGGAACAGTTTAAAAAACAAAAAACAAAAAACAAAGAGAAGGGAACACTTCCAAACCCATTTTACGAGGCCAGCATTATCCTGACACCAAAACCAGAAAAGAAAACTATAGGCCAATATCCCTAATGAATACAAATTCAAAAATTCTCAAAATACTAGCAAACCGAATTCAACAGCACACTAAAAGGATTATTCACCACAGTCAAGTGGAATTTATTCTTGGGATGCAAGGATGGTTCAATATAGGCAAATCAACCAATGTGATACCTCATATTATTAGAATGAAAGAAAAAAATCATATGATTATCTCAACAGATACAGAAAAAGCATCCAAAAAATTCAATATTTAGTCATGATAAAATTCTTAATATATTAGGCATAGAATTCTGGAACATATCTCAACATAATAAAGGCCCTATAATGACAAGCCCACCACTCAAGGCTAAAAGGATGAAACGTTTTCCTCTCAGATCAAGAACAAGACAACGGTGCCCCCTCTCACCCTCCTACTCAACTTAGTACTGAAAATTCTACCTAGAACAATTATGCAAGAAAAAGAAATTTAAAGTATCAGAATTGGAAAGGAAGAAGTAAAAGTAATGCTCTTTGGATTAAAGTAAAAGTGTATCAAAATGGATTAAAGACTTAAATGTAAGCCCTGATACCATGAAACTCCTGTAAGAAAACACAGGAAAAAAGTTCCTTTATGTGGGGCTTGGTAATAATTTTTTGGATATGACACCTAAAGCATAGCAACAAAAGCAAAAATAAACAATTACAACAAATTAAAAAGCTTCTGCATTGCAAAAGAAATCATTCACAAAGTGAGAAGACAACCAATGGAATGAAAAATAAAACTTGCAAACCATATATCTGATAAGGGATTAATATCAAAAACATAGAAAAAATTCATACAGAAATAAATGAATAAAACTTAAAAAATAAAATAAAAAACTCATACCTCCCAACAGAAAAAAAAAAAAAAGAAAAGAAATGGACGAAGGACCTAAATAGATATTTCTCCAAAGAAGATATATGAAGGAGCACCTGGGTGGCTCAGTGGGCTAAGCCTCTGCCTTCGGCTCAGGTTATGATCTGAGGGTCCTGGGTGGGATCGAGCCCCGCATCGGGCTCTCTGCTCAGCAGGGAGCCCGCTTCCCCCTCTCTCTGCCTGCCTTTCTGCCTACTTGTGATCTCTCTGTGTCAAATAAATAAATAAAATCTTAAAAAAAAAAAAAGTAGATATATGAAAGGCCAATAAGCACATGAAAAGATGCTCTACATCACTAGTCAGTAGGAAAATGCAAATTAAAACTACAATGAGGGGCGCCTGGGTGGTTCAGTTGCTAAGCGTCTACCTTCGGCTCAGGTCATGATCCCAGGATCCTGGGATAGAGCCCCACATCAGGCTCCCTGCTTGGCAGGAAGCCTGCTTCTCCCTCTCCCACTCCCATTCCCCCTGTTTGTGTTCCTTCCCTCGCTGTATCTCTCTCTGTCAAATAAACAAATAAAATATTTTTTAAAAACACAAAAAAACCACAATGAGGTATCACTTCATGCCTGTCAGAATGGCCAATATCAAAAAGACTAGATGTAACAAATGCTGATGTGGATGTGAAGAATAGGGAACCCTTATGCATTGTTGGGTGGGACTATAAATTGGTACAAACACTGTGGAAATCAGTCTGGAAGATCCTCAAAAAATTTAAAGTAGAAGGGCACCTGGGTGACTCAGTGGGTTAAAGTCTCTGCCTTCAGCTCAGGTCATGATCCCAGGGTCCTGGGATTGAGCCTCACATCGGGCGGGCTCTCAGCTTGGCAGAGAGGGAGCCCCACCCTCTGCCTATTTGTGATCTCTGTCTGTCAAATAAACAAATAAAATATTTTTTAAAAAATTTTAAGTAGAACTACCATATGATCCAGCAATTCCACTTCTGGGAATATTATACATCCGTGGGTAATGAAAATACCAACTCAAAAAGATTACCTGGAGGGCACCTGGGTGGTTCAGTTGGTTAAGCAACTGCCTTCGGCTTAGGTCATGATCCTGGAGTCCTGGGATTGAGTCCCACATCGGGCTCCCTGCTTGGCAGGGAGTCTGCTTTTCCCGCTGACCTCTCTCATGTCCTCTCTCTCTCAAATAAATAAATAAATAAATCTTTAAAAAAGTAAAAAAAAATAAAATAAAATAAAAGACACCCGGATCCCCATGTTCACAGCAGCATTATTTACAATAGTCAAGACATGGAAACAACCTAAGTGTCCATCAATGGATGAATAAAGAAGTTGCAGCGTTTATGTGTATAAAATGGAATATTATTCAGCATAAGAAACTGGAAATAGGAAATCCTACCATTTGCAACATGGATGGACCCAGAAAGGCATTATGATAAATAGATCAGAGACAAATACTGTACAATTCCACTTATATGTGGAATCTAAAAAAATACAAAAAAGAAACAACAAACAAAACAAAAGAACAAAACAAAAGAAACAACAAAAAACAAAAAACTCAGAAAAAAAGGTGAGACTTGCGGTTACCAGAGGTAAGGCCATGGGGAGCAGGCCAGGGGGATGGAGAAGGTAGTCAAAAGGTGAAAACTTTCAGTTGTAAGATAAATAAGTACTAGGGATGTTACATACAACCTGATGACTATAACTAACACTCGTGTATGATTTATAGGAAAGTTGTTAAGAGAATAAATCTTAACATTCTCATCACAAGGATACATTCATTTTTCTTTTACTCTTTTTTTCTTATGAGAAGAGATGGATGTTAGCTGAACCTATCATGGTGATCATTTCACAATACCTATAAATCAGACCATCATGCTGTATGCTTTAAATTAATGCAATGATGTATATCAATTATTTCTCAATAAAACTAGAAAAAAATTACAAAGGGAGGGACATACCAAAAGACCGTGAATGAAAGGAGCCAAGAAGAAATAAAACGGCAAACCTGCTTCTATGGCCCTAAATGGCCATTCTCCTACCCTTACTCTCCAAAGCCCACTTCTTTCCTCCCTATTATCTAAGTCCTTTCTTCAAGTTCTTTCTCCTTCCCAGCCTCCTCCATCTTCTCTCCAGACGTTTTTTGTTACCACTCTTCCTCCCTCTCCCTGCAACACCTTGCTTAGCCTTGCTGTGCTCACAGCCCTGTGCTGCCTAGGGACAAGGTAAGAGACAGCATCCTTCATGGGTTCTGTCCCAAATAACAATCTGCCTTCTCAGTCCCACAACTCCCAAAGATTAGGAACTAAATGGGAGATTCCATGAAAGGGAAATTCTGGAACTAAGAATCAAACTATGCAAACAAGAGAGTCTCCTTCAGAGCCCAGATGAGATTCTGGAGACCGCAAACCAGCAGAAGGAGAGCACAGAGCAGTTTATCTTCAACCAGTTGTCACTTTGGTGTTCTGAAGGAGGTCAGGGCTAACTTGGAAGTATGGAAACCACTGCACCAGTAAGAGCCATGGAACCCACCCCCAGACCATTTCCATCTGTCCTCAGAGTGTGCAGGTGATTCCTGACCTACCCTGACCTTCCAGGAGAAGATTTCCACCCAGAGGACACAGGCCTTCAATAAGCATCTTTCTAGTCTTTCCCTGTCATCCCTCCTACCGCCAGCATCTCCCCTGCCATCTCTGTTTCCTCTCACATTGTCACCATATTCTCTCTTCACTCCACTCATCCCTCCTTTAGGCCAAGTCAGGAATCTAGTGAAATGCAATTCAGTTGGTTCCCAGGGTCAGAGGACATGCAGTCTGTCTCTGAGTTAGCTTCCAATAAAGGGATCCTGGAGCCAGTTATGCATTCTGGTGTTTCTTATAAAGCTTTCCAAAAGAATAAAGGCAAGATGCAACACTCCTCCTTCTCCCCAGCAAAAAGAAACCTGTACTGTGCTGCCTGATAAACTACTTCTATCTACAACATACACCAGGTGCATGGCTCAGAGCTGTCCCAACAGAGGGTGCACAAAATCCATCAAGCATCCCTCACTAGGCTGGAAATCCCACTAAGGCAGGATCTACAGTACGGACTCCATAAGTCCCAAGTACCATGGAGGCTAATCATCAGAGATAATCTGTTCTAGGTATTATGACAATAAGTCCTGGATTAATCCATTTCCTTGTTCACACTGTCAGCCTTTACTAAACAGCTACTATATGCAAGACCCTGTGTTAGGCATTTTGCTTTCAGAGATGACTCAGACATGAACTGGACCCCCAAAGAGCTGAATTCTAATAGGATTCACACATGTAATTAACTGTAAATCAAGAGATAAAGTGAAAAATATCTTAAGACGTAAAGATAACGTATAAAATGATATGAATGAGGAAACTCACCACTACCTAATTTGTACAGAAAAGCCTGCAAACCACCTAAATATTCATGAATAGAGAATTTCTTAAATTATTATTATTATTTTTTTTAAAAGATTTTATTTATTTATTTGTTAGAGAGAGAGCGAGCGCGCGAGCACAGGCAGAGTGGCAGGCAGAGGGAGAAGCAGGCTCCCTGCCAAGCAAGGAGCCTGATGTGGGACTCGATCCCAGGACGCTGGGATCATGACCTGAGCCGAAGACAGCTGCTTAACCAACTGAGCCACCCAGGCATCCCAAATTATTATTTTTTTTTAAAAGATTTTATTTATTTATTTGACAGACAGAGATGACAAGCAGACAGAGAGACAGGCAGAGAGAGAGAAGAAAGCAGGCTCCCTGCCGAGCAGAGAGCCCGATGTGGGGCTCGATCCCAGGACCCTGAGATCATGACCCGAGCTGAAGGCAGAGGCTTTAACCCACTGAGCCACCCAGGTGCCCCCCAAATTATTATATTTTTTAAAGATTTTATTTATTTGACAGAGAGCTCACAAGTAGGCAGAGAGAGAGAGCGGGAAACAGGCTCCCTGCTGAGCAGAGATTTTTCCCCCCCGACCCACAATTTGGGGCTCAATCACAGGACCCTGAGATCATGACCTGAGCCAAAGGCAGAGGCTAAACCCACTGAGCCACCCAAGAGCCCAGAGAATTTTTTAAATTATAGGACATACATACAATGGAAGAGAAAACCACTGAAAAGGGTGAGATAAATCAGTAAAGATGTAATCCACAAAAATTAAATAATAATTAATTTGCCAGGGAGAGGAGAAAGTTGAACAGCAAGAAATATGCAGAAGGAAGCAGAAGAGAAGAAAATGGCTTTCCTGGTTCCAATCCCTTCTGTAGGCCTGGCTATATCCTTGTCCTCAAGTTCCTTGCAATACATTTCTTATTTAAGCTATTTCAAGATGTTTCTTGTTATTTTCTTTTTTTTTTTTTTAAGATTTTATTTATTTATTTGACAGAGATCACAGGTAGGCAGAGAGGCGGGGGGGGGGGGGGGGGCTCCCTCCTGAGCAGAGAGCCCAATGCGGGGCTTGATCCCAGGGATCATGGCCTGAGCCAAAGGCAGAGGCTTTAATCCACTGAGCCACTTAGGCACCCCAGTTCTTGTTATTTTCAAACACTCCTAAAGTACAGGGTAAAGAAGAAAGAAAAGAATAAAAAGTGGGGTTGGCATTTGTCAAAATTCATCACACTGAAATTAAAATCTGTGCATCTTTTTTTAAAGATTTTATTTATTTATTTGACAGAGGGAGACAGAGCAAGGGAGGGAATACAAGCAGGGGGAGTGAGAGAGGGAGAAGCAGGCTTCCAGCCGAGCAGGGAGCCCAAAGGTAGAGATGCTTAACAACTGAGCCACCCAGGCACCCCTGGGCATTATTTTTCTATGTGAATTACACCTCAACTTAAAAACAGAAACAGTGAGGCAGAGACAGCCTGAGTATATGGAGGATGTAATATATCTGTATTATATCTGTTACCGATAACAGAAATATTGTAACATGGGAGGAACTGTTCTGGTGGGGCAGGAGGTGGTTTGGTGCACTGCCCAGGATTAAAACACTCACTCTCCCAACTACCAGGAGTGTTGGCAGCAGATCTCATCTGATCCCTCTCCCCAGCTTGCTCTCAGCTGTAGAAAAGCAGTTCCCCAATGTCACTTCCCCTTCCCAGGGGTAACTCCTTTCTATTTGCTGGTTGATGGAAGAAGTATAAAAGGATAAAAAGATCCAGCCTCTTCGGTCCAACTGGGACTTCTCCGAGGAACTCCATAGGGGACTGGCTAAAGCCTCTGTTAGAGGTGCAGTGCAATTCAACTTCTCCCTGTGCCCTACCCTGCTTCTTCCATGCACCCTCAAGGTACTGACCTGGAGAATAATCCCCCACCAGCTTCCAGGGATGCAAATCTCATCTCAAGAGTTTGCTTCCTGGGAAACCTGACTTGCAACACATGAAAAACAGGATGCATAAATTTTTAATAAGCCTAAGAATCCAGGTGATAATGCCCAAAAGGGTAGAAATGTGAGCTGAAGCTCAGGAAGAAGACCTGGGCAGGAAAGAGATTTGGGAGTAATCCACTGAGAGGTGAGAGGTAAAACCCTGAGATTTTACAATACACCGATAGGGAAAAGACTGGAGAGACGAAAGCCAAGATGGTATCTTTCGTCAGTGCTGATATTTAGGACGTTGGCTGAGAAAGGGAAGACCCAAGAAACAGGTGAAGAGAAAGGGGAGAACAGAAAGAATAGAGTTATGATCACTGAAAGCATTTCTGGAAAGTCTGCAGTCAACAAAAGCTAATGCTACCCCAAAACCTAAGAAGAATGAGACACGGGATGGATGCTAAACAAACCCTTGTTTTGTTTTGTTTTTTAAAGATTTTGTTTATTTGATAGAGCACAACTAGGCAGAGTGCAGGCAGAGGGAGAGGAGAAGTAGGCTCCCCTCTAAGCAGAGAGCCCCAAGAGGGGCTGGATCCCAGGACTGTGGGATCACGACCTGAACCCAAGGCAGACGCCTAACCCAATAAGCCTCCCAGGTGCCCCTTAACAAACCCTTGTTAACTGAACTGAGCCCGCAGGATTCTCAGGTTTTTGGTGGGTTGTCTTGGGCAGCTTCTGTCCTATGGCAGCAGGCACAGAATCTGTCCGAATGACCTGCAGCAGACCAATGTTAGGCTGGCAAGCAAAGGAAAGTTGAAATGGTACATAAACCTTAGCTACATAAACCTAAGTGAGCCAATACAAAGTTGAGCTGCTTGGGACGCCTGGGTGGCTCAGTTGGTTAAGCAGCTGCCTTCGGCTCAGGTCATGATCCCAGCGTCCTGGGATCGAGTCCCACATCGGGCTCCTTGCTTGGCAGGGAGCCTGCTTCTCCCTCTGCCTCTGCCTACCACTCTGTCTGCCTGTGCTCTCTCTCTCTCAATAAAATAAATAAATAAACAAATAAATAAATAAATAAAATCTTAAAAAAAAAAAAAAAAGTTGAGCTGCTTCAGCAATTTGGAAGAAACCCCCTTCTGAAAGGCTTCTATCAAGAACATTCCCAGGGGGGCGCCTGGGTGGCTCAGTGGGTTAAAGCCTCTGCCTTCGGCTCAGGTCCTGATCCCAGGGTCCTGGGATGGGTCTTGGGATCAAGCCCCGCATCAGGCTCTCTCCTCAGCAGGGAGCCTGCTTCCTCCTCTCCCTCTGCCTGCCTCTCTGCCTACTTGTGATCTCTGTCTGTCAAATAAATAAATAAAATCTTTTTAAAAAAGAAAGAAAGAAAGAACATTCCCAAGGATCTCCTGAATAAACAGCCAGGATCCTTGAGAAGGATAACTATCCTTATGGACCAAATTCAAACCTCAGTCAAACCCACAGATGTTTAAATACACAGAATTGATTCTAACTTTTTTGGAGAGGGGCACTGGCCTATGGGTGTAAAAAAGGGAGGAGTGACGTCATCACTTACAGACATTAGCAACATCATCACTGCTTTGAATACAAATAAAGACACTCCTCCTAGCCATGGCATTTTAAAGTAAATAACATACCACACAAACAGGTGTTAATTTGACCTCCAGTCCTTGGCTCAAGTAATAAAAAGAAAGATTTACCTTCTATGAACAGAAGGAATTTACCTTCTGCTTCAGTGCACAACAAAGCCATACGACATTCATCAGTGACTCACTGACTTTCTCTGTTTTTCTCTGGGTGCGGCTGGGGGATCCCCACATCTACATCTCTTGCCCGGACTCCTCCTGCCCAACCTGCAGTCAAAGGCCATAGCACAAAGCATCGTGGGCTCCCCGGGAGCCAGTGTGGCTGTATTTCCTGCAGAGATCTATAAACCTGTCGGAGTCCCAAGTCAGCACCAATTTCAAATCTGATCAGCATCTCTGAAAGTCACAGTTACCATACAGCTGAATAAAATATTTTTTCATAAATTTAACGCCAGCATGTCTGTGTTTGGAAACTTTGAAAATACATGTTGTATGGTTTACTGCACTGGAAAAGGTGCCAACAGACTTTCAAAGGAAGGGAAGTATATAACTGTTTCCTTTCAAATGCATTTTCCAATGGGATCCATTCAGGGAAAAGGCTGGAACTAACTAAAACATTATTAAAAACTGTTATGGAAAGAGAAAGGGAGATGGAAAAAGATAGACTCAAAAAAGTGAAATACATAACCAAGAGTGAGACAGGCATACAAGGAAAAAGAAAGGGGATCTGGGCAGGGAGACAGGTTGGACAGGGAAATGGAGTGAGATGGAGTTTTGTCTGACAGTTGCTGTTCGTGGTCTCAGACTGTTGCAGATCAATCGATCAGGGCTGCAGTGCTGCTGGCCCAGTGGCACAAGACAAACCACAGAGTTGGCTTTCAGTGCGGCACTCGCGAACTGCTGACCTTCAGTTTTCAAACCAAAAATATTCTTTGGGAAACAGTAATACCATGTTCAGCCCAACCAGCCAAGCAAAAACAAGGACTACTAACCTGAAGTAACACCCTATTTAGTTACATCAGGCACCAACCCTTCACAGGCATCAACCGGGAAGTCTGCAAACCTGAAGCCACACCCCACCAAAAACTCACTCCAGGTTCTGACTCAACCAACTAGGCAGTGATAATCAGAAATGCTAGAACAAGTGACACGGTGTTTCAAAGTTGGCTTCACCAGGCCCTACTCAAGCAGGAAGGCCAGTCTTCACTCACAGAGCCAGAGATATGGCAATTCTCTCTGAGGTCACATGTGCATGACTCCAGTGGAATCTGCATGCAATGCTCAGGGCAGGGTTTGGCATGGGCTTGCAAGCCATTACATTTCTGGACAAAGTATTAACAATTTGTAGTGAGTGAGTTATTTTGTCTGTTTTTTTGCTAAATTCATCTAAGCTAGAGCGATGGTAAAGTTTATCTCCTAAACTGGGCTATTTGTGAGACTGAAAGGTTGTGCTATATTAATAATTCATAAACAGGGTCTATCTCTGGGCAAACCAGGACTTACCGTCACCCTAGCCTAAGCCATAGGAGCTTTTTTCCTCCCTGGGTTGGTATTCTAAAATTTTAGCTCACAAAAATCTTTGGAAAAAGCCAGGACTGCTCCTGATTAGTGCCAAAGCACTTTCTTTTAGAGCTCCTCCAATGGAGAGGTAAACAAATCAATTAAGTTAACTGCAAAAACTAACAAGAAAGATTGAGCTGACAATCAGGATTCTGGAGAAGCTAAAAATTCCAGGCAGCAGCTCCAGGGGAAAAGGGAAATGTGCCACAGATGGAGCTGTTGAGGCTGATCCACCAGACCTCTCAGTGCTGGGTCCCAGTGTTTCAGCCAGCTTCAAACAGCCGAGTGGAGGGTGGGCAGACCCTGGTGCAAGATTGCTGAGTTCCAGGCCATCATTCTTGAGGGTGTAATAACCATGGGCTGTAGCACACATGTTGAGGGATGAGGGAAAAAAATAAACAGAGAGACAAAAGAATGAGGATGCACTGCCAATTTCAATTGTGCAGCTTTTATTTTTAAATGCTTATCAAGCTGAGAGAGAGCAGAGTTCTTGGAAAACAAGGTTTCCTTTTTTCCAATGCCAGCGTAAAACACCCTCAAGGACGGGCACTGCACAGACTGTAACAACAAGGAACGTGGCTCTGCATCTCCCAGCAGCCAAGCCGCCATGGGTCCCACGCCGCTCTGATTTCGGCTCAACTGAGAACTCGAAATAACAGGCCCACTGTCTCTGGTAAAAACTGCTCTTTTTAAATTTTTTATTAATCTCTAAACTGGCTGTGTTAGAGTTACAGCCCATTACCTACCAACTCTCTTCACTAATAAAATAAATTTGTAAAAGGCCTAATTACTACTTTTACTGAACTACACTGCCTGGGGATCAAGTACAGGAAGCCAAGGGCTCAACTAGTTGTCAGCTAGGGGATGATGGGGAAGGGATGAGGGGAGGACCAGGAGTCACCAGCAGAGGAGAACATGAGGTCCACGGACGAGCCGCAGAGCCCATGTCCAAAAAGAAACAAAAAGGCACTAACCCTGTTCCGAACAGCACTAGGAGGATTCATGCCATCATGGGATTTGGGGAGGCCTGTCACAAGTTACACAGGCCTATGCTGCCCACGCCCCAGCTCAGTACAAAAAAAAAACTGTAGTCCAACACAGATGGACCCTGGCCGGACTCTCAGCAGAAAGCCTGGAGAGTCTGACCAGTAAGAAAACAAACAACCATCCTTCCCACCTATCCCGCTCTACCCTTCCACCCCAGTCCAGACTCCAAGGAGGAAAAACAAACAAACAACAACAACAAATGCAAGCAACTAATTGCACAAGAGCTGTACCATGAAGGCAAGGCGGACGACAACAACTTCTGGGCTGTGCCCTGTACCTCATCCCGGAACACTGATTACAAAGCTGGAGATGTTACTCACACGCCGAGCCAGGCAGCCCCTCATCCAGGCTGGTGCTGAGAAGTCTGACTGGAACTCTGACATCCTCATTTATTATAAGAGGTGTGTATTAAGCAGGCTAGTCCAACTTCAGACAAAAAGTAAGGACAAAATGTGACCTTCATTCTTAATTGTCCACAAAGAACCCTCCTAGGCAAATCCCATGCATCTCTTGGACTTTGACAAACGGTATTTCTCCTCCAGAGAACACTAAAAAAAAAACAAAAAACAAAAAACAACCACTGCCAAAGAATCTCTTTTTAAAAGAATCCTGATAAGAAAACCTGCTCTGGCAGGTGAGTTAAACCTGCAGCAGACAACCCTTTGGGGGATGACCACAATGGAACATGGTCTTTCACTGAGGCGGAGGGGTCTGCAGTCACTCTCTGCATGCCACATGTCTCACCCTAAAGAACTGAGGAATGCTCTCAACAGGAAAAACACAGCAGCAAATGCTGTGATACCAAAGCCACAACTCCATAGGACCCTGGAGCCTCTCAAACTAAGCTGCCAGCTAGGGAGCTAACACTAGCTCTGGATAAAACGAAGCTCTGGTAGAGTAATTAATTTTTTTCTTAACTGGGATTACATTAATTTTCAAGGACTAATGGAGTCCAGCTGTAATGGGAAGAGCGGCTGCCGATGCACAAAGGCACTTGTGCGTACAACATTATAAACACACACACACACACACACATACAGACCTATAAAAAGGATCCACTATAACAGGATATTTTTAGTTTCTACAATGCTGCACTAAAAATACAGCCCCGGCTGATACATCATGGCAGAACTATTCTTTCTCTGTCCCTTCAGGAACAGTTTAAAACATTTATTTTTGTTTCCTTTTGTGATGGTCAGAGTAGGGAGAAAATAGCAGCTCATTGATAAGAGGAAACGAGAGAGACATGAAAAATTGAAAACTACCTAAAAACTCATGGAGAGGTTTATTTTATTAGTTCTTAATAAATATCTTGCAGATTTCCTCAGGAAATACACCAGATCACATGTAAAATAGTTTGATACTGATGTCAACTGCATCAACATATGAAGTCTATTAGGGTGAAGCCGCAGCAGGGTGATCAGCGTGCTGAAAAACTCCACAGTACTTGGGGGGGGGGGGGAGATCTCACGGCCTTCCAAATTCTTCGAGAGGTAAAAAAGTCAGCCAAGACGCAGAGAGAGAGAAAGAGAAAAAAAAAAAAGATCCCACATCCTGCTTTCAGCTGCCAGCAATGTGAAGTGCCCAGAGATTAATTCTACGTCTGGCCTGGAAATGTGACTTTAAAGCATGAGGGAGGGGAGTTGGGGGGGGGGGTGGGTAGAGAGGAGGAAAGAGGAAAGAGAAGGGCAGGCTAACTGAGGCTGGCAGCAGGCCACCAACCCCCTCCCAAGCCATGTTTCAATGTAGACAGAAGTAAACCCCAATAGACAGCAGCGCCTCAGCCTGCCAGGCCCTTCCACCAGCTGCAGCGCATCTCGCTCTCTCCACTCAGCCCCAAGTGCAGATGTTCCCTACAGCATCACTTCCGTTAGACTTTCTTTTAAAGAAATAGCACACATATGTGGAGGTATTTCTACCACTTCCTAACAGGACTCTCTTTGCCTGTAAGGGCAGAACTCTGACAGCAGGTACCACAGTGGCCAAATGAGCTGTTCCAGTTTCCCTTTTGAATGAACATCAGCGGCAAAAGAGCATTAGTTAATTAAGAGGAATTTCTTCATAAATTTGGCTTTCTAATGTCTTCAGGGGGAGAACCCCCATAGTCTGAAGCTACAAAAAAGGGGAAAAATCTTGGTTTCTCAAATCAGTCTCCTATAGCATTACCATCTCAGAGAGTTCTCTGATGGCTTTATCATCATGGAGCTTGCATAAGACAGTTTAAAAGAACGTAAATATAATTTCTTATATGCCTGAATTCATTATATGTAAACTCACATAAGTATAATTTAAATATAATTTCTTATATGTCTAAACTCATTTTCACAATCCCAGACCCTTAGTTAGTTAATCAATCAACCATTATTGATTAAGTACCTAATTTTGAAATCTACCTTGAACACTTTTAGGGATTTGATAAAATAACATACAGTCAAGTTGTTGGTTCCTCTGGAGTGAAAGAAGAGAGTTCAAAGAATTAGCAATGTCAAAAGAAAGGACAGTTGGTAAACCCCCAAACCAAGCTGCTTTGTTTGAAATTCAAACTTCAAAAGAGAAAACCACCTTTCCTTAAGGGAACATGAAAATACTGACAAATCTGTGGCAAGCATACCATAGCAAAAAGGTTTAAATTCTTTTTTTTTTTTCCAATTTTTACTTAAATGTGAATTAGTTAGCATACAGTGCAATATTGGTTTCAGGAGTAGAATTCAGTCGTTCATCATTTACATCCAAAACCCAATGCTCATCATAACCAGTGCCCTCCTTAATACCCACCACCCATGTAGCCCATCCCCCTCCATCTAGCCCCTCCCATATCCCTCCATCAACCCTGTTTGTTCTCCATCATTACGAGTCTCTTATGGTTTGTTCCCGTCTCTTTTTTTTCCCCCTCCTGTCTGTTCATTAGTTTTGTTTCTTAAATTCCACATATGAGTGAAATCATATGGTGTATCTTTCTCTGATTAACTTATTTTGCTTAGCATAATATACTCTAGCTCCAACCACATTGTTGCAAATTTTAAGATTTCATTCTTTTTGATGGCTGAGTAATATTCCTGTGCTTGTGTGTGTACAGACCACATAAGAAGGCTTAACTCATTTACTACTTCTTAAATGTCTTCTATGCACAAGGGACTAGTAGAAACAGACTGAGAAGTAGTTAAGTAATCTGTATGTTATAGCAAATAACACAATCAGAATTAGAACCTAGTTTTATCTAACTTCAAATATCTTTTGTCATTACAATTTCTAAAAATATTTTTCTAACAAAAATATTGTAATTACAGAAAACTTGGAAAAACAAAAAAGAAAAAAACAAAAGAAAAATTTAAATTCCACCACCCTACAGAATCATAATTAAGTTTGAAGTACATCCATCAGTCTTTTAAAATAAATGTATGTATGTTACACAAATGTGATTAATTACAAAGTTCATAACCACAATACCACATGACTTTCAGAGAAAAGAGAGATCACATTTTTAGCAGATGACCACACCCCCAAGATCAATCATCCAGGAAATAGAAATGTCACGACCTGACTCCATACAGGGCAATATACATCTGTTCCACCCCTATACCTCTCTCTGAGTTCCTTAAAACTGAAGAAATTTCAAAAATATCTCAATTATCGTCTACTCTTCTGTATATCCCCTAAGCCTAGGACAGTCAGGTACGCTGACTCACTCAGCAGAAATGCTACTCTCAATACACCTTCCATAGAACCGCCAAAGCCAAAACTAACCAATGAAAAGGGCCATCAGAGATATGGGAAACACCTGTATGTAAATGTCTCTGGCTGAGTATGGACCCATGCACTGGTGGATCAAAGGCCCCTACTGGCACAGCCTTACTCCCTTGGTACTCAGCTCAAAAGATGGTTTACTCCAAGTATTTTATACTCCAAAAGAAAGATGTCCTTCAAAGACATTAGTAATAGTAATAGTCTATAAGTGCACAGATAATTCATTAGTTAGTGAAAAGTAGAGGAGAGCCACAAAAAACAACCATAGTCTTTCCTCCCTGAAATGGCAGGACAAAACGACTATTCACTGACTTACCCATGCTAACTTTCTGAGCTTAAACTATTCCCAGCTGGCAAGTTTTCCACCCAAGATGAGGTGAGGTGAAGTACAACGTCTGACCCTGACAACGCAGTTCATGACGACTCCAACCTTACCTCACTCAAAGTAATATATACACCAGGCTGATCTGCTAGTTAGGAACTTTTATATCCGATGCAAAAGATCTACTCTCACAGGAGTGCCTGAGTGGCTCAATCGGTTAAGCCTCTGACTCTTGATTTCAGGGTCATGGGTTTGAACCCCCACTCTCACAGTGCTGCTGTCACATTATTAAGCATACAGGGTTCCTCACATTTCTTTCCAAATGAATGAAATTACCTAACAAATAGTGCTAGAATTCCTTCCAGCTGATGGAAATGAAAATATATTTGCAGAGCTATTTAAAAACTTCTCCAGTGGAGTTCCTCAAAAAGTTGAAAATAGAGCTACCCTATGACCCAGCAATCAAACTACTGGGTATATATCCTAAAGACACAAATGTAGTGATCCAAAGGGGCACCTTAATGTTTATAGCAGCAATGTCCACAATAGCCAAACTATGGAAAGAACTCAGATATCAATCAACAGATGGATGGATAAAGAAGATGGGGCATAGGGGCGCCTGGGTGGCTCAGTGGGTTAAGCCTCTGCCTTTGGCTCAGGTCATGATCTCAGGGTCCTGGGATCGAGCCTCAAGTCAGGCTCTCTGCTTGGCAGGGAGCCTGCTTCCCTTCCTCTCTCTCTGCCTGCCTCTCTACCTGCTTGTGATCTGTCTGTCAAATAAATAAATCAAATCTTTAAAAAATAAACAAATAAATAAAAATGTAAAACTTTTGTACAGTAAAAAAACAATAAACATATTTAAAAACCAAACACAAATAAGAAAACTGCCAGTGAACACTGAAGGAACTTGCTATATTTACCATCTGTAAAGCTTATATAAATTGATACAAAAGATAGTAGGTTGGAATGGGAAAATGAGTAGAAAATAAGGCTACACAGAACTATAAACAGTTTTTAAGAAAAGGGAAGAAAATATCCATTCTCACCAACAATCAAAGAAATGCATTTATTTATTTATTTGAGAGAGAGAGAGAGAGCAAGAGACCAGGGAGGAGGTGGGACAGAGGAAGAGGGAGAGAGAGAATCCTTTTTTTTTATTGTGTTATGTTAGTCACCATAAAATACATCAGTTTTTGACGCAGTGTTCCAAGATTCATTGTTTATGTACAACACCCAGTGCTCCATGCAATAGGTGCCCTCCTTAACACCCACCACCAGGCTCACCCATTCCCCCCACAAAAAAACCCTCAGTTTGTTTCTCAGAGTCCACAGACTCTCATGGTTCAGAGAGAGAGAATCTTAAGCAGGTTCCACGCCCAGCTCAGAACCCGATGCAGGGATCAATCTCACAACCCCGAGATCAGGACCTGAGCTAAAATCAAGAGTTGGAAGCTACACCAAATGAGCTACCCTGGCACCCCAAAAGATGTGCAATTTAAAACAAGGTAAGTTGGAGGGGCGCCTGGGTGGCTCGGTGGATTAAAGCCTCTGCCTTCCGCTCAGGTCCTGATCCTAGGTTCCTGGGATTGAGCCCCGCATCGGGCTCTCTGTTCAGCAGGGAGCCTGCTTCCCCCTCTCTCTGCCTGCCTCTCTGACTACTCATGATCTCTCTCTCTCTGTCAAATAAATAAATAAAATCTTTTAAAGAAAGAAAGAAAACAAGGTAAGTTGGAAACCAGTTTATCAGTTTCTTATAAAACTAAACATTGTCTTACCAAACAATCTAGTAACCTCATTCCTTGGGATTTACCCAAATGAGTCAAAATCTATGTCCACATAAAAACCTGCATACAGATGTTTATAGCAGCTTTATTCACAATTGCCAAAACTCAGAAGTAACCAAGATGTCCTTCAATAGGTTAAATGATATATTTATCATATCAACTGTGGTATAGTCAGAAAAACAGTACATCATTCATCGCTAAAAAGAAATGAGCTATCAAGCCATGAAAAGATGCGGAGGAACCTTAAATGTTTAACAGTAAATGAAAGAAGCCAATCTGAAAAGGTTACATACTTTATGATTCCAACTATATGACATTCTGGAAAAGGCAAAACTATGGAGACAGTACAAAAATCAGTCATTACCAGAAGTTAGGGAGAGGGAGAGATGAACAGGTATATCACAGAAAAGATTAAGGGCAGTTAAATTCTTCTATACTATACTATAAAGGTTGATACATCTAATTATACATTTGTCAATACCCACAGAATGTACAAGACCAACAGTAACCATTAATGTAAACTATGGACTGTAGGTTACAATGACATGCCCATATAGGTTCATCAATTCATCAACTATAACAAATGTACCACTCTGGTTCCCAATGTTGACATGGGGGAGATCGTGTATGTTTGGGGGCAGGTGATATATAGGAACTCTCTGTTCTTTCTAATTAATTTTGCTAGGAACCTAAAACTTCTCTAAAAAAGAAAGTCTAGGGGCGCCTGGGTGGCTCAGTGGGTTAAGCCTCTGCCTTCAGCTCAGGTCATGATCTCAGGGTCCTGAGATCGAGCCCTGCATCAGGCTCTCTGCTCAGAAAGGGAGCCTGCTTCCCCCTCCCCCTCTGCCTGCCTCTCTGCCTACTTGTGATCTCTCTCTCTCTGTCGAATAAATAAATATTTAAAAATTAAAAAAGAAAAAAGAAAGTCTATTTAAAAAAAAAAGATGGGGGGACGCCTGGGTGGCTCAGTGGGTTAGGCCGCTGCCTTCGGCTCGAGTCATGATCCCAGGGTCCTGGGATCGAGTCCCGCATCGGGCTCTCTGCTTGGCGGGGAGCCTGCTTCTCCCTTCCCCTCTCTGCCTGCCTCTCTGCCTGCTTGTGTGATCTCTGTCTGTCAAATAAATAAAATCTTTAAAAAAAAAAAAAAAAAGATGGGTTTTCTTCTGTCATTTATTCAACAAATATACTAATGTCTATATTGTACCAAGGACTATAAAACATTAAAACCATTTTAATGTCAGCAAGGGGTGGTAGCTGGGCATTCTCAAACACTGCCGTTAAGAGTGTAAGCTGGCACAACTTCTTAAGAATGTAATCCAGCATCAAGTATCAAAAGCATTAGAAGACTTCAAACCCTTTAACCCAACAACCGAGCTTCTAAATAATATGAAATGCTGACAAAGGCTTTACGTACAAAGATATTAATTACAGCATAATTCACAATACTAGAAAAGTGGGAAAAAATGTCTGAAAATAGGGTAAAGATTAAGTGAATGTTAACATATTCATATGAGAACGTTATTTAGCTATTAAACATGATTATAAAGAATTTTATAACTGAATACCTCTAAGTTAAAACAGTAGAGTCAAACATTTTATATTCAGTGTTTTTTCAAATGTGTTAAAAAAAGAACTTGAATTCACACATACACATAGGAATGAATGTCATTGCTGGGAAGTTGGTTTACAGGTGGTTTCCAGCTTTTTTTCCTATTTGTTTTGGTACTTTCAACAAAACCCAAAATATTAGATCTTTTAAAAATATTATTTAGGGGCACCTGGGTGGCTCAGTGGGTTAAGCCTCTGCCTTCGGCACAGGTCATGATCTCAGGGTCCTGGGATCGAGCCCGGCATCGGGCTCTCTGCTAGGCAGAGAGTCTGCTTCCCCCTCTCTCTCTTTGCCTGCCTACTTGTGATCTCTCTCTCTCTCTCTCTGCCAAAGAAAGAAAGAAAAGAAAAGAAAGAAAGAAGGAAAGAAAGAAAGGAAAATATTATTTAGTTTATGTAAACAGGACAGAACTGCTCCAGTAAAGTGAGAGTAAAAATATGGTAAATGGGGGCGCCTGGGTGGCTCAGTGGATTAAAGCCTCTGCCTTCGGCTCAGGTCATGATCCTAGGGTCCTGGGATCGAGCCCCGCATCAGGCTCTCTGCTCTGCGGGAAGCCTGCTTCCTCCTCTCTCTCTCTGCCTGCCTTTCTGCCTACTTGCGATCTCTGTCAAATAAATAAATACAATCTTTTAAAAAAAATATGGTAAATGAGTAAGAAAGGATAAATAAAACTATTATGTGCAGGAAGAAAGAACAGAGAATAAATGATGGAAGATTCAGGGGATGAAAAAGGACAGAACTTACGCAGTTCTCCAAGAAATTTTGCTTTGCAGAGCCCCAAACACATTGACTCCAGGATTAGCAGTATATACCAAAACACACTTAATGTATTTTAATGTCAGGATATAAAATCTGTATTTGGAAATTATATTTTCTGAAATGTCACCATACCAAAAAAGGGGGAAAGATCGTGAGGTTATGAGCGATGACCCCAGATAACAGATGCCCCTGGCCTTATCATTCAGTCTGCATTCCCCAGCCTGACTTGTTGAACACAGTTATTGAGAACTTACAGCACATTAGACACTATTCTAGAGGCTCATAAAACATCAATGAATAAAACAGGTCAAGGATCCCTAACTGTAGGAAGTTTACATTCTAACAGAGGAGCAGTAAGAGAAAATGAGTAATCAACATATGCACAAAAATAAGTTACTGGGGCACCTGGGTGGCTCAGCTGGTGAAGCGATGCCTTTGGCTCAGGTCAGGATCTCAGGGTCCTGGGATGGAGTCCTGCATCAGGCTTCCCGCTCAGCGGGGGGCCTGCTTCTCCCTCTCCCTCTGCCCTTCCCACTGCTTGTGCTCTCCTGCTCTCAATCTGTCAAATAAATAAAAATCTTAAAAAAAATAAATTACAGGGCACCTGGGTGGTTCAGTGGGTTAAAGCCTCTGCCTTTGGCTCAGGTCGTGATCCCAGAGTCCTGGGATCAAGCCCCACATGGGGCTCTCTGCTCAGCAGGGAGCCTGCTTCCTCCTCTCTCTCTGCCTGCCTCTCTGCCTACTTGTGATCTCTGTCTGTCATAAATAAAAATCTTTAAAAAAAAAATTACTTAGTATTTAGAATACAAGTTGTCAAAAAAAGAAAACTGAGCATGATAGAGGCAATCAAGGAATTCAGGGTGGGAGTGCAGCAGTATTAATAGGATGATCAGGGTAGGCGTCATGGCAATATTATTTCAGTAGACTTATAGGAGGTGAGGTATTTGCCATGCAGAGGGCTTGAAGCAGAGCATTCCAAGCAGAGAAAATTGCTAATGCAAAGGTTCAACTGTGGGAGAATCCCTGGCTCATCAGAGCACCTGCAAGAAGGCCAGTGTGGCTGAAGCACAATAAGCAAGCCAGGGGGAGAACAGTAGTAGCAAATGAGGTCAGAGAGAGGTGACGTGGGAGGGTGGGGAGGAGGGGGATTTCTCTTATAAAGACTATGGCTTTTACTCTGACTGAAATGGGAAGCCAGTGGATGATTCTAAACAGTGACATGATCTGATGTTTTTAAAAGAATCACTGCTGTATAGAGAGGGGTGTGTGTGTGTGTGTGTGTGTGTGTGTGTGTGTAAAAGAATCACTGCTGTATAGAGAGGTGTGTGTGTGTGTGTGTTTTCAGAGAGAGAGACAGGAGGATCAAGAGAGACCACTTAGGAGTTTCAAGTCTTTCTGGGTTGTCTTTCTCTTCAAGTTTAAAAAAGTTTATGGGGTATGAAGGCCATGTTTGCAAGGACAATTTTCTCTTCCAATGTGGAATCTTGAAGAATGTGTCAACAGCCTGCAATTGTGTCCTTAGCAGGCATCTCAAAATAATGATTACCAAACATTTCTTTCTGCTCACTGCCCTGACATGAGTTCTGGGCATCACCCTTTCTCAGGGGAGAAGTGAAAAGAGGTTATGCAGCACAAGCAGTGATAACAGGATGACGTCACAGGTGTGCCTCAAAGAAGCCCCCAGTGAGTTCGGCTCATAACCACTCTACAGTGATTTACTCTACCCTGCCAACACCAGCTGGAGAAGGGATGAAGCAAGCTGACACAGCCATAAGCCTGGGGCAGGCATTGTAAGATCTTTCTCCCTCCAGTCCCCTGCCAGCCCCTCCCCTCTTCAACTGCTGATCCTTGCTTCAGAAGCCAAAGTGTGAACAGCACGTGTCTGGATTTCAGAACCTGCCCAGCAGTTGGAAATTCCCTACAGCGTGTCAACTGCTGCATCTGCTGTTGGCACTTGGGGCTAAGGGATCACACGGGCATTTTCTGAAATAAGCTTCAAGATGAGAGTCCTATATCTGAAAAGGGGCCTAAAGCCTGAAAACGGCAATTACAGTAAAATAAATTTCTAAATATGTGACAATCTGACTTCTAAAAAGGAAACAGACACACACAAGCAAACCAAACAGCTCTAAGAACAGCAGAAGTCAAGAACAAAAGCACAGAGCACCCTGACTAATGGAAAGGATTTTATGGGCCAACAGGGTTCACCAGATATGTAATGTAATGTGGCTGAAACTAGAGAGCACTCTCTTTTCCAGATCTGTAGCTCACACCCTACCCTCTTGGTAATAACTGGTTTCTGCCATTTCAGCTGCAGGCCTCCCTCTCCCCTCCCTTTACCTTTCTTCCCCACCCAGTGAGCCTTCTAAGTAGTCTATACCTTGAACACTTCTTGGAAAAATTTTAAAATGTGAGCCCAGTAACACCATGTGCCATAAAACTCGACTGTAGGAGATGGAAAAAGAGCCACTCTTTGAAAAACAGCCTACACATTCTCTCGCCACCCTGGATACGGGTGCCCCAGTTACATTACTCACACAGAGCTACACAAACGCTCATGCCTGGTGGTAAAAAGAAAAAAGGAGTCACAGCATTTCCTCTAATAACATGTCAGGCAGACTGGTACCTTGATCTCCTCTCCCAAGGAAATAACTAGTTATCCTGGAAAAAGTATTTTAAAAATCTTTTCAGAAAGCATACATGAGATAGGAAATTAAAAAGGAATCTTCTGGTCAGAGATTGAGTAAAGACAGGAAACTAGAGATTTAAAGTGGAATACAGCCAGATTTTACCCTAAGAACGTGCCACCTGATGAACTTGAGCTTTGGTTTCCAAGACTTCATGGGTACAGCTAACCTAGAGGGTGCCCAAGATCTCTATCATTAAGCTGGCATCCCAAGGAGCTACATCCAAGGTATGAGGGTGAGTCAGAAATAAAGACAGCAATAAAGCCCCTTGAAAAGACAACTGGAAAAGTGACTATGTCAAACCCTGGGACTGACCAGAAGAGAAAAAATACTGCACTGAAAATATGGACCATGCACAAGCCCTCATAGGAGTGTGCAGCCTGAATTCACATTACCTGAGTGGTCTTTAAAACCTCAAGCAGATATCTGATTTTTTTTTTTAAGATTTTATTTATCCATTTGACAGACAGAGATCACAAGTAGGCAGAGAGGCAGGCAGAGAGAGAGGAGGAAGCAGGTTCCCTGCTGAGCAGAGAGCCCGATGTGGGGCTCGATCCCAGGACCCTGGGATCATGACCTGAGCTGAAGGCAGAGGCTTTAACCCACTGAGCCACCCAGGCGCCCTAGCAGATATCTGATTTTAGAATGATTATTTGAGATCGCCCATTACCAGCCTGTGGACAGAAAAACACCCAAGTCCTTTTCCCATATTCATCCCAGATTTCCAAGAATTCCCACCAATGAGATTCCACAGAAAATAAGATTACAGAAAAAAAAATTAAATTGCACAGGAAACAATGGCACAGCAGAAATAAGAGATTAGCAGAAACTCACCTAAAAGGATCCCTTCTATAGAGAGTCTCTAAAATAATAATGTTTAATATATTTTAAAGAAATAAAAGAGGGGTGCCTGGGTAGCTCAGTGGGTTAAGCCACTGCCTTTGGCTCAGGTCATGATCTCAGGGTCCTGGGATCAAGTTCCACATCGGGCTCTCTGCTCAGCAGGGAGCCTGCTTCCCTCTCTCTCTCTCTCTCTGCCTGCCTCTCTGCCTACCTGTGATCTATCTCTGTCAAATAAATAAATAAATAAAATCTTTTAAAAAATAAATAAAAGGCAAGCTCACAAATGTGTTCAGGGCACAAGAAGCTATTTTAAAAAAGCAGATTTGAAAAAATGTATCTGGTAATAAAAATATGTAATTGAAGTAAAAAAACTCACTGGAGCATATTTATCACATTAGATATAGCTAAGGAAAGACTCAGTGAACTGAAAGAATCATCTGCAATGCAGCACACACACACACACACAAAGTCCTAAAAATGAAAGACAGATTTAAGAAACATTAAAGATAGAGTAAGGTCTAAACTTTGACTAAGCAGAGTCACAGAAGAAGAGAAAGCATGGCAGATGTAATATTTTAAAAAGAAGCTAACAGTTTTCCCAAACTGCTGAAACCAACTCACAGATAGATGAAGCCCAACAAATCCCTAGCAAGAAAAATAAATAATAAACCCAAGCTTAGACCAATCATTAAAACTGTACAACATAAAAAAAAAACTGTACAACATTAGGAAAACATCCAGAAAGAAGAGATTACTCTTAAAAGAAAAACAATTTGACTGATGCTTGGCTTTTAATCAGCAAGGGTGAAAGCCCAGAGACAATGAATTATCTGAAATGGGGGCTCAAGGAAAAATAACTGTTAACCTAGAGTTCTATTTCAGTGAACATAGGTCTTTCAGGGATAAGGAAAATAAAGCCTTTTCAGACAAATAAAAACTTAAAAAAAAAATTGTCATCTAAAGACCTTTACTAGGGGTGTCTGGGTGGCTCTGTCAGTTGGGACGTCTGACTCAGATAATGATCTCGGGGTCATGGAATTGAGCCCTGCTTTGCACCCAGCGTGGACTCTGCTTGTCCCTCTCCCCCTGCCCCTCCCTGCCCCCCCACCTCATGGGCTCATGTGGGGGCTCACTCTCTTCCAAATAAATAAACTTCACTAAATACATTCTAAAGAATATACTTCAGGCAAAAGGAAAATGATCCAAGGTGGAGGGTCTGAAATGCAAAAAAGGAATGAAAAGATAGTAGTAAATATATGGGTGGGTCTAAACAAACATTTACCAACAAAATAAACAACAAAAATTTGTCCTGGAGGGTTTGAAAGGAAAAAAAAAGAATGAAAATACATGACAATGGTAGCACATAAATTAGACATAGTGAGAAGAGAATGGTGGGCATTTAAGTATTCCATAGTCCCTGTATTATCTGGGAGGAGGGTGAAAATACTGAATAACTTGACTTTTGGCAAGGTAAGTACACATGCTTTTAGTTCCTGGGGTAACCACTAATAAAAGAAAAGGAGATATTAGGGAAAGGTGGGGAAAGAGTGGGAAAATAAATCTGAAAGAAAGTAAGAAGAAAAAAGGAAACAGAACAGATAATGGGAAAGCACTGGGAGAAAATATCTATAAAACATATAGCCTGGGTGGCTCAGTCGGTTAATCACCTGCCTTCAGCTCAGGTCACGATTCCGGAGTCCAGGGATGGAGTTCTGCGTCAAGATCCCTGCTCAGCAGAGTTTGTTTCTCCCTCTGCTCCTCACCTCTCTCTCACTCTCTCTCTCTCAAATAAATACAGTCTTTAAAAAAAAAAAAAAAAAAAACACACATATATCTGACAAGGGGCTTATATCCAGATTGTAGAAGCCTGCTTCTCCCTCTCTCCTTCCCCCTGCTTGTGTTCCCTCTGTTGCTGTGTCTCTGTCAAATAAATAAATAAAAACCTTTAAAAAAATGTCATAATAAAGGCAAACAACTTGATTTTTCAAATGGGCAAAATACTTACACACACAGCAAAGAAGATATACAAATGGCAAATAAGCACATGAAAAGTCACTCTTCATCCTCGCTGAGGGGAAACACAGAATGAAATTAAAACCAAAAGGAAATGGTACCGCATATACACCAAAATTGCTAAAGTAAAAAAGACTGGCAATACCAAATGTTGGCAAGGACGCAAAGGAACTAGAACTCTTACGCCCTGCTGTAAGGAATGTAAAATGATTCAACTACTTCGGAAAACAGCTGGGCAGTTTCTTATGATGTTAAATATATACTTACTGTATGACCCAGGACATCTAATCCTGGGTATTTACCCAAGAGATTAAAATACATGTTCACAAAATACTTTCATACAGAGGTTCATGGCAATTTTATTCATAAGAACCCAAAAGTAGACACAACCAAAATATTCATCAACAGGTAACTAGACAAATAAAACTTAGTATATCCTTACAGTAGGATACTATTCTGTAATACAAAGGAATAAAATACTGATCCATATAAACAACATGAGTAAATCTCAGACACATTAAAGCTGAGCAAAAGAAACCAGAAACAAGAGTATACACTGTATGATTCATTTATACAAAACTCCAAAAAAGACATATCCAATGTATGGTGACAGAAGTCAGATCAGTGGTTTACCCAAGGCCAGGGGTAGGAATGGAGATCAACTGGAATGGGCACAAAGAAAACTTTGTAGATGATGGAACATTCTGTACCTTGATTGTGATGATTAGTTACCCGGGTATATACACTGGTATATAAATTGGTCAAACTCACTGAAATGCACTCTTTTTTTTTTTAATGGTTTTTTTTAAAGGTTTTATTTATTTATTTGACAGAGATCACAAGTAGGCAGAGAGACAGGCAGAGAGAGAGAGAGAGGAGGAAGCAGGCTCCCCGAGGAGCAGAGAGCCTAAAGCGGGGCTCGATCCCAGGACCCTGGGATCATGACCCCAGCCGAAGGCAGCGGCTTTAACCACTGAGCCACCCAGGCGCCCCTTTAATGTTTTTTGTTTTTTTAAGATTTTATTTATTTAGGGACGCCTGGGTGGCTCAGTTGGTTAAGCGGCTGCCTTCGGCTCAGGTCATGATCCCAGCGTCCTGGGATCGACTCTCCCGCATCGAGCTCCTTGCTCAGCAGGGAGCCTGCTTCTCCCTCTGCCTCTACCTGCCTCTCTGTCTGCCTGTGCTCACTCTCTGACAAATAAATGGATAAAATCTTTTTTTAAAAAAAAGATTTTATTTATTTGACAGACAGAGATCACAAAGAGGCAGAGAGGCAGGCAGAGAGAGAGGAAGGGAAGCAGGCTCCCCACTGAGCAGAGAGCCCAATGTGGGGCTCGATCCCAGGCCTCTGGGATCATGACCTGAGCTGAAGGCAGAGGCTTTAGGCCACTGAGCCACCCAGGCGCCCCTGAAATGCACTCTTAAAATGGGTTCATTTTACTGTGTATAAATTTACCTTGATAAAACTGATTTTTAAAAAATACTATAGTATGTATAAATCCAAACACTCCAATAATTACAACTGTCTATGGATTCAATATTCATAACAGCCCCAAAGAGAAAACAACTCAACTGTCTCAAATATCCTTAAAATAAGAATAGGTAAGCTGTAATATATGAATAAAATGTAGTATTGTGAGGCGCCTGGGTGGCTCAGTGGGTTAAAGCCTCTGCCTTCGGCTCAGGTCATGATCTCAGGGTCCTGGGATCGAGCACCGCATCGGGCTCTCTGCTCAGCAGGGAGCCTGCTTCCTCCTCTCTCTCTGCCTGCCTCTCTGCCTGCTTGTGATCTCTCTCTGTCAAATAAATAAAATCTTAAAAAATTAAAAAAAATAAAATGTAGTATTGTAGCAATGAAAATGAATAAACTACACACACATCAACATGGACAGAACTCACAAACATTACATGAACAAAATAAGCCAGAGAGAAAAGAATGTTAATAATATGATTAAGCATGATTCCATTTATAGGCAAGCAAAGCCAAACTATGTTTTGTGTAAGAGTACATGCTTATAGCAACACTATAAAGAACAGTAAGGGAATGAACTACATAGGTCAGGATGACAATTACCTGTAAGGGTGAGGGGGAACTACCAGGGGCACAAACACAACAGGGAGTTTCTGAGGTGCTAACAACATTCTATTTCTTAACCCAGAGAGGGGTTCCATGTATATTCACCTTTCCATCTTTTCAAATGTTTTATACTCTCATCCTCATTTCTTTTTTTTTTTAAGATTTTATGTATTTATTTATTTATTTGACAGACAGAGATCACAAGTAGGCAGAGAGGCAGGCAGAGAGAAAGAGGGGGAAGCAGGCTCCCTGCTGAGCAGAGAGCCTGATGAGAGGCTTGATCCCAGGACCCCAGGATCATGACCTGAGCCGAAGGCAGAGGCTTTAACCCACTGAGCCACCCAGTTGCCTGGGTGAATTTCTGCATGAATTATGTACCTACCTTCCCCCAGGCCAAAAATAAGAATCACAGTATCCTCTAAAAATGGCATGAGAAAAGCCTCTTTGTTAAAAGCAAGAAAGATAATAGAAAAGATCATGAAAATAAGAAAAAATGTTCCTAAAAAGTCCTTTAAGAAAGAAAGAGAGAGAGAGAGAGAAAAGGAGACTACATTTCCCAAAGTAAGACAAAGACAAATATTTCTTTTCCCAACTGGTCATGAACAATGTTTTCTGCTGTGAGAGGGAGAGTCCCCTTTAACCATGAGGATGGTAAGCATGGAACACCAACAACTTTGATTCCCTCAAACCACAGCCTTCTGCCAGCTTACTACCTTGGCTCCACCAGAGGTGCAAGTGGCCTGGGAGAATTCTGACTACCCCCAACTCTTTCATCTCTATCTCTGTTCTTCTTCAGTCCCAAATCAGACATAAGGATCACTTTTTACATCAAAAAACAACAGCTGCTCAGTTTTGGGGGAAGGGGGAGCAAGAAGCTTGAATTTTTTAACTGTCTCAATTAAGTCGAGAAGTTTTTGTGTCTTCTGATACAGAAGGCTGGACACTTAAGATGTGGGTTTAATCTGCTAGTTGTGTGACCTTGCTTAAATTATTAAACCTTTCTGGTATGTTCCTGGTCATCTATAAAATAGGACACAAAATATCTGTCCCACCCGTCTCTGACAGCTTATAGGAGAAATCAAATGAAAACACATGCAGCAACTATAAAAATGTCATCCGGCATCATCACAGTGTTGTTTTGCTATAGTTATTATCGGCCACTACCTCTGAAAGCTACAGTTCTTCCTCAGACCACCATTTAGTTGGGTAGGATACAAAGTACAACTTAGGCTCTCTCAACCCATCCCCAGAACACACCCGCTTCCCCTATGTATTCAACACACAGTACATATCTGGCCTGAGCCCCCGGTAAACTACACATGTAGAATTTTTCTCCTCAGGAAAAGCTTACAGAGAACTTTGGAAAGGCAGCTGAGAGCCCTGCTGCCAACATTCCTACCAATAATGTCTTCCTTTCAGAGTAAGTCCTTCCTGGAGCAAAAGAAAACCAAACTGGGAAGCTATAAAATGGCAAGAGAGAGAAGATATCTGGCCCATATGAACTCCTGGGCAATGATGGGACACTGCTCTTCATTCAGCACTCCAAACCAAAGTACCAAGGACACCAAACCACATGGCCACCTTAGGGCAAACACAGAAACCATTTCTTCAACTGACATGGTAAGAGGCTTCATTTTATTTATATGACTGAATTTTCTCATTTCTTTAGCTTCTCAGTTTACCATTTCTCCTGCCCCAACCTAAAGTAACAGATACATTCTAAAAACAAGGACCCTGGAAATCAGAGTCAGGAAAGATAGGGAGGTCCCCCTGACACACTTGCTTCTTTAACTTTTTCTTCTTTTCCAGGGACTTCCGAGGGAAGAAGTCTGTGCTAAGCAACCTGCTGATAGTTATATCTCCCCCAGAGGGATAGAGGGCACAGCTGTAGGATGCGTCCTCTGGCCTGCCTTCTAAAGCCCAGACTCTTCTGACCTTTGAATCTATTTCTCACAAAACTTTTTGGCCAAGCTGGCTCTTTGCTAATTTACTCTAAACTGAGCCGTTCTGAAAATGAAGGTCAGGAACTGTTGATTATCTGGAGAAATCTACCTATGCATGGATCCTTTAGGAGAAAAGCCCATGGGCTTCTGCCACTAGATATACAGAAGGAAGAATGAGAGGGACAGTTTATACAGCTCAACTCAAGCCTAACCCCTTATGAAAGGTGGATTTCCTGTACAACTGTTCTGACAAGCAGAGGATTAGGCACTCCATACATTCTGCTTTGGTAAGAGACTCAGACAGAAGTGAAATGCCACAGAGAAGCAGATTGCTATACTCAAGGTCTGTGAGGTGGTTGTAGCTGGAAAACAAAGAACTCTGGTTGTGAATCAGACTTCTCAACCAGAGTCAACCAGCATACACAACAGCAGTGTGAAGGTGTGAAGTCTCCATCTCAAGCATCCCAGCATCTGGGTTAACCACTACTGGTCCCATGTAGATAGCTGTGATCCTCTAATCTCTCTGGAGACACACAGGGGGCACTCCCTCTGCCTCCTACAATTCAGGATTACTAACGAACCCTAAGAGCAAGCGTAACTGATAATGGAAGGAATGCCAGTCCAGCCCTACCTCAATCCCAGCCCCAAAATGTTCCCTAAAAGCAGGGAGCACAAACAGCACACGAGACAAGTGTCTCTTGGGTGCCCTCTTGCTGCCACCATGGCTTTTCTTGCAAGGCTAAAATGGAGGCCTAGCCTATGAACTGGTAGACGAGGAAAAGGAGGAGGAAAAAGGGGGCCAGGGCACAGAAAAGGGAAGTTATTCTAGTGGTGGCCAATGAATAACATCCAATGATTTATAGGAAGTATAATCCAATAATACAGTAAAATAAAACAGTGTGTGCCTGAGATGGTTTTGATTCCAGGAATTATAAAACATATTTTTTTAAAAAGAGAGAGAGCAAGAGGGAGAGAGAAAAACGGGGGGGGGGGGGGCAGATTGGAGTAAATTGGGCACAGATGGGGGATGCAATGGATTTCAGTGATGCCCTACCACAAACGTTGCTTCAATTATTCCTCTTCGAGAAACTAGAGTCTATTTCCTTAAATTACAGAATTTTCAAAAAATTAAAATTCTTGGGAGTGTTTGTGGTTTAGATCAACAGTTTGCCCTCCAACATCATCAGGTCAGCCAATCAGATGGCCACTGAAGTGTTAAATGCTGAGGCACGTGGAGAAGGCCTCGTTTCTCCCTTCCGGCTCAGGAATGCTGCAGAGAGATTACCAATTGTGACATCACTCTGGGAACCACCTATCTCACCACCACCCATCACTCACCAAAGGACAATTTTGGACACGGGCCAGGTAAGGAACACACTGTTCAATGAGGGCTGGCTTGCTCGGAACTGTGGCCTTCTTCATCTATGCATTCAATACAGACTTATTGCTAAGAACCCCTCCAAACATCTCTCAAATTTATCCGTCCCCAACCACTTCAGTGCAGGATTCTAGACTTTGCAGTTCCACTGAGGTAGAATTTTTGCAAAGGACCCATGAGAGGAGGAGACAGAAGTCTCTCCCACAAAAAGTCCTCAATTCTTGGATTTTGAGATCACTGCAGAGATCTGAAAGTTTAGTTGGTTAAATGATGTAGGAGAACTCCATTTATTTCCCCCTGTGTGAAGGGGGGAAATGCGGCCTCCCATCCTCTGTCTTCCGGAGCTCCAGGGAAAACTATAACCTGGGAAAAGATGCCTTTTACTCACTGCTAGCTGAGGTTTTTTCCTCCATTTTTACTTGTGAGGTGTAGTTTTTAAACAGTTCTACTTCTCTTTACCACAAGGAAAGCACATACAAAAATCACACTAAAGTGTTAGTATCATTTCTATCCCTGAACGACTGATATTTTGAAAAGAGGACAGTTATACAAGGGTGGCAGTGGACACAAACAAAAAATGAATCAGAGGCATCAACAAACAACATACTTTTAGTAAGGATGTTCCTGTTGCTCTTCAAATCATACTCCTTAGGTAACACGTCTACAAGGAAGGCCCAGGCACAGACTGAAAGGATCCCAACTGCCTTGGGGGCCACAGATCACCTCTGCTTCAGGCTGGAATGTTCCTTCTCCACAGAGTCCAGGAACTGACATATGCAAACACCCACCCAGAAGGACATGTCCAAGAAAGAATGGAAAGAAAAATGATGGTCCAGATGTTCTGTAACTTGCAGTGACTGCCAAATCACCAAGACCCCAAGCACCTGGGAGGGCCAGGCAGCATCAGGCCCTTGATTCCGGGTTTCAGCCAGCCAGAGTTCTGTGGCTGGGTGGCGACTCTGACAGCAAGCAGACTGGCCTGGAGAGAAGTCTTCAGAAGGGCACCAGCTGACAGGACTTGGGGGCTGAACACTCAGGGCTGATTTATCACTTCCTTACTCATAAAAATGTGATTCAAACTGCTGCTGATTAGTGAAGGATTTAAATCTTTACCCTCTCCCCAACCCCCTTCTCTCTCCACCCCCGGCACAGATGCTGCTACTCAGCCACAACACCCGCTTCTTGCCACTGTCCATGCAAGCACAGCACAGGGGCCCAGAGAAGATGACTCATGTGCTGGGAAATGGAAAAGTGCATCTTCCCACCAACCAGCCCTGCTGAGTGCTCTGCTCACCCCTCTCCCAATGGCAGCCCACACAGTGGGGTCTGGACAGCTGCCTCAACTGCACACCGGGTACTTGGCAGCACGTCCGCAGAGCTCTCTGTCCTACTTGAGAGTTATATCCTGTGGCCCAGGCTGTTTTTCCCTGAAACACCCTTGGAGCTTCTGACCACCTCAGCTCAGACTCCCCTTGGCCCCAGCTGCCTCCCGGAGGTGAGCGTCAGGACAAGGCCAGAAATGAGCAATCTCAAGCCCAGGCTCTGATACGTCCTTCTTGGTGAGTGGGTCTTCATTATAACCAACCGTGATGGAGAAGAATCCCGGAAGAAGAACCTTGGCCTCAAACGGGAGGACCACCTATTTTCTTCTCTGTTCTCACCACCTGCCTTCTTTTCACCCATATTTTCCTAACCTTTACTTAATAGAAGCTACAAGAAAAGGACTCACTGGTGGCCTATGAAAAGGCCCAGGTATTCCTTTCCATGGAGCTGAAGCTGCTGACAACAGATGCTTCACAGGCAAGAGCCACAGGTCCTCTACACTCACACCTTTTGCGACCACAGGTCACTTGAGGCTGGAATGATACCGCGGGAGAAGCTGCAGTTCTGTGACAGGAAACTCCTGAACTCTGTGTTGCTGTTAGAGGTAGGCAGGAAAATAAATAGGAGAGCAGGACAGGAGGCCCCATCTCCTGAGCCGGGTGAGCTTCCCACCTGGTAGGAGAACCAGCAGAGTGACGGTGAAAGGATCAATCTCCCTCCCCTTAGGACTTCACAGCCCTCCATGACAGCACTTCACAAACTTTATTTCCTCCTTCCTGGAAACCACGACTGCCTCTCAAGATGGCATGTTTCCTCAGAGGTGTTCTCAGGAATGATTAGCCAAGCTCAAAAAGGCACCTAAGCCTCCGCATCTCAACTTCTGCTAGGAATTCTCAGTGCTGTAGGAGGCAGCACAGAGAAGAAAATCAGATGTGATTGAAAACCCAGGTGGACAAGCGGAGGACCTCGCAGAGAAAGTCCCAGGAGGAGCCAAGTTTTCTTTCCTTCTTGTTTTTTTTTTTTTTAAAGATTTTATTTATTTGAGAGAGAGAGAGCACAGAGACAGAGGGAAAAGCAGACTCCCTGCTGAGCAGGGAGCCCGATGTGGGGCTCTGAGCCGAAGGCAGACACCTAACCATTTGGGCCACTCAAGTGCCCCAGGAGCCAAGTTTTCAAGGGAAAGTGTGGCATATATACTCATCAAGGGAGAAATCCACCACCCCCAACACCAGCAAGCTGAGGCATAACCCCCAAGTATAAATTGGGAAGGGAAATAAATCAACTTCAGAGTGAGAAAGCATTAAGAAAAGATGTTAACAAGAGAACTAGCGACACTCCGTCCAGAAAGACAAGGTCTATTTTACAACAGAATCTGCAGAGGATTTCCACTTCTTGGCATTTCAGATAATATATACCTTCCAGCCCTGAGACCACTCTCTGTCAATGCTCTGAAACGATTCTTTGGCAACATGGACCAAATAAACATGCAAAACAATGTCACCCTCATATTTCCATCAAGTCAAACCACATCATCCTTACCTAAGTGGGGTGGAGGGGGAGGGAAGGGATCCTTGTAACATCCTGCAACAGTGACCTGGTCATGAGAACATCTGAAAATCTTGCCAATCAGCCCCTCCCTCCCTACCCCCAATGTCAAAAAACCCCAGTGTTCAGAAAAGCATTTCAGAATGCACACCAGTATAATGGCCGAATTCTAGGCCTGGTGATTTTTGTGCTTCCAGCTTGAGTCACCAAAGCTCATCAATTCACTGTTCGTACTCCCTGGCAGGCTCCCACAAGGGATAGCCCATAGGGAACTAGACTTTTCCATAGTGAACAAACAGGGTACATGAGTCCAGAAACAGCTATTCCCAATCCCTGCCAAGCGTATGGTCTCTGCAATGAAACATTTCAGCAATGCCTCTCCCCTGGGAGAGGCTCTGGGTCTGTAGCCTCCAAGAGGCCTTGCTGCTGCCTTTAGCATGGCCAGATGTGCAACAGCATCTCTGGGTTTGCAAATTAAGCTCTATACCCATGATTCCCTCCTTTCATCCCACCCAAGCACCAGAGTGTCATACAGATTTCAGGGAGTAAATTAAAAATCTGAGAGGCAATGATAGAGAAGTGTGTGTGTGTGTGTGTGCGCACGTGTGTGCGTGTGCACACGCATATCAGGGGGAATGTGTGGTAGCATACGAAAGAAGCGAAATTCAGACTTATCTGTGTAGCTAAAGATGCTAGTCATTCCTTACCTTTCAGCTGAGAGTTGTGTACAGCAAACATGTTGATGGTCATAAGCTGCAGCATCCGGGTACTTCCAATAGGAGGGGGGCTGTGCTGCAGCAGCACCTGGAACTCCTTGAGGACCTTCTCAGCCACCGCAGGGAATGTCTCCATCCTGCAAATAGAGCCAGCTCATTCAGGGAGGTAAGTGCCCAAGAGCAGTTGTGGTGCACATGCATGTGTGCACACAAACTCTTACCCCCCCCCCCCCCGCGTCACTCTGAAAGCAGACCACTAATGTTTAGGATGTTTTCTTTCACAAACCTTCCTGGTATTCTAAGGTTGTGACCACATTTAAGAGAAACAACTGATCAGGGATCAGAGATGGAAACAACTCAACCTCTGAATACATTGCTATGAGTTATGAGGCTTTGGTATGCTGTTTCCTAACCTCTGGCAACCACTGGATTCAAGCTGAAATCAAAGTTTCTCTCTGAAACACTCAATTTTTGTGAATAGTGAACAAATTTCCTTAAAGCTCTACAACTTACATATCCCCCAAACTCTCTGGTATGAAAGCTGTGTTCCATAAAAAAAGGTTCATGAGGGGTGCCTGGGTAGCTCAGTGGGCTAAGCCTCTGCCTTTGGCTCAGGTCATGATCTCAGGGTCCTGGGATGGAGCCCTGCATTGGGCTCTCTGCTCAAGAGGGAGCCTGCTTCCCTCTCTCTCTGTCTGCCTCTTTGTCTACTTGTGATCTCTATCAAATAAATAAATAAAATCTTAAAAAAAAAAAGAGGTTCATGAATCTAGAGAGTCTTCACTCAAGGCTTTGCTTCAGGAAACCAGACATAGTTCTGCTGCTGTCTTTTGGTTACTATTGCACTAATTGCTCCACCTAGGGATCTCAGACTTCCCCTTGAAGAAACCCTAGACCAAATGCCCCCCCTCCCAATGATCTGTTTCAGTCTTTCCTGTGTTGCTGTCCTCCTCCCTCTCACAAGCCTCTGCTCATCAGGGTCTGTATGTTTTCAGGCCAGTAGAAATCTAACGCCCTGGCCAACTGCCACTCCCAATACAGGAAGAGCCTATAATGTAGGGAGGTAGAAATCCAGCCAGTGACCTAGGGCTCCTAAAGAGAGGTCATTCAAACCACTGCTTGCCAAATGTGGCCACTGAATCCCAAACAGTGGTGCATGCCTGGAGCTCCTTTGGCAAGATGAACAAACCACAGCTCTAGTCCTCAGAAAATAAAAAGCAAATTCAAACTTGGTGCTAGAGAGAGAAACCAGGCACATGGGCCTTAGAGCCACACCAAACAATTCGTGGTCAGCGAAGTATCTTTTATCCATCCTCAACCCCCCTCCCCACAAACAAACAAACTCCTTGTGGTACACTGCGGGGTGGGGTGAGGAATAGCTCCAGGCTGGATTAATAAATAGCTTCTGGAAAGCCACAAGGAAGGGAATCCTTCTCAAAAGATACAAAACAGTTTCAAGTCATAGAGAAAGGTGCTTCTGGTTTCACCTGAACCTTGGCCCTTTTACCACTGAGTAGTACCATCTTCATATTAGGAAAAATACTCCAGAGCTTTCTGGCATCTTAGCAATCTTCATTCCTTGCCCCTGGATGGCAACTCCTATTATGACCTCCTAGTACCCGGGAGTCATGCCACAGCTATGGGTCAATTACAGTTTATACTCCAACTCCCTTCTCTGCTGAGCTGTCCTCATTTTCAATGGCATAAAACATGCCATGTATTTGCTTTTTTTCCCCCAGCGTGCCATTTCAAGTGCCCCCCCCTTCCAAAAAACAAGGGGGAAAAAAAAAAGAACCTTATTTTTCCTTCCAAAAGTTTCAGAACCATTAAAACCCTTGGTAGGTTTGGAATGGCAGAGAGTGATATGTTTGGGGCTGGAATGGATCCATTTTTCCCCATGGGCTATAACAAAGGTTTCATTTTAAATCTTGACACTGTGCAGCACTCTTTCTGGTTGGAGGTGGGGAGGGGGGCTAGCACTTCTCATTACGAGAATAGCAGTGTTCACTCTGCTTGAAAAGCAGCCACAATGGGCAAGTTTCAGAGCCATGTGTCTCCGTGTTGAAAGGCAGCAGAGAGCCAGCACAGAACGACATGACAGAGGTGTCATGTGGGACAGTCCTGCTTCAAAGCTGTGTCTGAGGAAGCCTCTTCCCTGCGATGGGAATTGAAACAGATCCATTAACTCCCTAGGTCAGACTGAAGTCTCAAATGAGGACCAGGTCAAATATTCACACCTTTTTTCTTTTTTTGAGTTAAAAAAAAAAAAGATCCTCCCTTTGCCTTTCAACTAGTTCAACATGACTATAACAAAAGAAAAAATCAAATACTTAAGGATTTAGGTTAGAATAACTTCAATTCTGAGATATGAGGGAAGATGAATCCACTCAGACTAAAGTAGCTTTGTTAGGCAATAAATGAGGGATCCAGAGATGAAAGATCCTTCCTCAAGGTTCAATAATGGGGTTTCTGCTTCCCAATTTTGTTACTAAAATGCTGATTTGGGCCTCAAACTACCTGTAAGTAGTTTTACATCCTTCTCTTTGCTCCACCCAATATTACAGGATAAAAATTATACTGAAATGGAGATAAATACAATGCACAGCTTATGTTTAGAGTTTTATAAAATTATTAAAAAAACACAGCAACAGCAACAGCAGCAAAGAAGAGAAAGCATAAAAAGATGGTAACTTATAACAGCAAAAAATTGGAAACAGTCTAAAATGCCTAACTATAACAGATCATTAAGACAGCACATCCATATAATTGAATTCTATTTCTTTTTAATTTTTATTTAAATTCAACCTAACATATAGCATATTATTAGTTTCAGAGGTAGAATTTGGTGATTCATCAGTTAGATCACAACACAAAACACCCAGTGCTCGAATTCCATTTTTTAAAAGTTGTATTAGATTTTTAATCACATGGGGGAAGTTCAATATACATTGAATGAAAAATAGTTGAATTAAAATAGTTTAATATCCCTTGTTATGCATATTTGTAAAAAAATTAATGTGATATGTATAGATAAAAAAGATAAAAATATACACCAAGTGTTAAGGGTGGAGAGTTTCTCTAGACAGTGAGAAGATGGGCAATTTTTTATTTCTTCTTTTGCTGGGTTTTCTTAATATTTTACAATGAGCACTGTATGTAGTAAATAGAATTTTCCCTACAACAAATATGTCTGGCTTTTGTATATAAAACATTTGTAATTTTAAAAATAAATCAAGACATAAACATTGCATTTTTCACAATTCAAAGACCAAGATAAATATATCAGTCTTTGAATTCCAAGAGACCTTGAAGCTGTGCAAATAGCGTGACTAAGCAAGCAAGTAAAAACTAAAGCGGTAACTTTAACCAAAGCAATAATGGGAAGCAAAATTATGCTATTTGTCACAAATCAAAAGTCTCTAGGCTGCCAACTTCCCAACCCCTCTCAGTGGAGTCCGGGCGCAGGTCTGATCAGCCTCTCACCAGGAAAGAAAGTGTCTGTCAGGAGCCATACGGGATCCCTGCCTGAATCCTCTTCCTGAGCCTGAGACCTGAGAGGATTCGGTCCCTATCATTAAAAACTGCAGAAAATACAATCATTTTCAGGATAAGCATTTTGCAGACTTAAGTGACTGCTTTCCGAAGTGATCTCTAGAGACACCTTGTCTCATTTGAATGGCAGTTTCAAGAAATCGGTCTTTCAGACGACGCTGGGACCTACACTGGGAGTGACTCAGACAGTGACTAACGGGACAGCACACAACCTCTCAGATGCTGAGGAACACAGCTGGGCTAGATGACATTCTCTGCAGAAAAGAATCAGGCTTCCTAACTTTTTTCAACTTCTTAATTTTTAGGAAAACTGAACAAGATAGGAGCAATTCAGTAGCAAAACAAAAACAAACAAACAAAACTAAACCATGTGACAGGATAGAGATGAGAGAAAAAAAACCATGGTGCTACACAACATAAGGACTAGAATGGATCTTGGACATTATCTATTTAAACTGCTGATAAGGAAACAGGCTTTGACTTGTTCCTCCTCGAGGTCTTGCAATTAGTCAGTGGTGAAAACAAAACTTTTCGGCACCTGATTCCATCTAATGCTCTGAACCTCTTTTTCCCTGCACACAGAGGAGGGAGACTTGTGTTGCACACAGTAGGCATTCAAGCAGATACAGATGCAATTTGGAACACCTGGCACAGAAAAGACACAGGCCGGGAGAGCAAAGCAACTCGGGGCTTTTCTCAAAAGGCAGGCAGGACAGTGGATGTGTCTTCAGCTGCTCCCCATTACAATCTCCTCACTCTTAATTCGTTTTCAACGCCTCCCACATTTCACATCTTCTTGGTAATTAGGCAACAGTCCATGTTGTTGTGTGTGGCTTGGGCTCACTCCTTTTCTAGTCTTACAGACTACTATGCTCCCCACCCCCCAAATAGAAGTTACTGCTGTTTCTGCCTTCCAGAATAAACATGGGGCTCAATCCTTTCACTTCCAGGAGAGCACAAGAATACTCATCAAGGGGCTGGAGTGCCTAGAATTTACATGTATTTTCCTCATGTGAACACAACTGTAACTCATTTCTTATGAAGGTGAAAGTAGACTAGCCTTATTTTTTTGCCAACAGAATATGTTGTATGCAGGAATGGAAGATGTCCTGAAAGATAATCTGGACCACAGCAAACCCCCTCTGACAAATGAGATAATCTATTCTTTTTCAAAGACTTCCAGAGAAGAAAATTCCCAAACATCTTCCCTCTGTGAAATTTTCTTACACCTAACCCAAATCTCTTCAGCAACAACATAAGCCTATTTTTCTCTTACTGTCATCCCATAGAAATAAAAAACTATCTGGTTATGACTCTTTTGTATTTAAACACAGGTTACCCCACAGCTATCTCTAAACAGACTTTTTTTTTTTTTTTAATTTTTTTTGTTGTTGTTGTTAGAGAGAGAGCACAGGCAGAGGCAGAGGGAGAAGCAGGCTCCCTGCCCAGCAAGGAGCCCGATGTGGGACTCGATCCCAGGACGCTGGGATCATGACCTGAGCCGAAGGCAGCCGCTTAACCAACTGAGCCACCCAGGCGTCCCAGACTTTTATTTTTTTACCTTAACTTTCTGTGTGTGCTTTTTTAAAAAGATTTTATTTTTAAGCAACCTCTACACCCAGCTTGCTGCTAGAACCCACAACCCTGAGATGAAGAGTCACATACTCCACCAACTAAGCCAGCCAGGTGCCTCTAACTTTAATTTTGTTGAGATTAAATTTTTCTCTCATAAATAATTTTCTAGCTTTTTAATCATTATTGTGGTTCTTTTGCAAAGTTCCTCCAAAATATTTGTAACTATGAGGATTTTTTAAAGGGAACAAAATTGGGGCGCCTGGGTGGCTCAGTGGGTTAAAGCCTCTGCCTTCGGCTCAGGTCCTGATCTCAGGTCCTGGGATCGAGCCCCACATCGGGCTCTCTGCTCAGCATTGAGTGTGCTTCCTCCTCTCTCTGCCTGCCTCTCTGCCTACTTGTGATCTCTGTCTGTCAAATAAATAAATAAAACAAAAAAATCTAAAAAAAAAAAAAAAAAGGAACAAAATTAAGATTCTACCTAACACTTAGACCTAACAAAAATATATCTTAAATATTCCTACACTTTAGACCAAGATTTAGAACTTCTTTAGCTCTCTAAATCTCTAACAGAACAGTGGTTCCCAGCCAGGAGCAATTCTGTCCCCCAGGGGACATTTGGCATTGTCTGGTGACATCTGTAATTGTCATGACTGGTGGGGAGAGGCAGAGATAGCATTGGCACGTAGTGGGGAGAATCCTGTGATGCTGTTAAACCTACAATACACAGAACAGCCTCCAACAAGAATTATAAGGCTCAAAATATCAATGGTACAAAGGTTGAGAAATACTGACTTGGAACCCCATGGTACATGAAAATTTAAAGAGCACAGGAAAGGGGGAAAAAAGTAGAGAAATACAGAGTGGAAAGGTAGTAAGGTAGTAAGAAAGATTTTTAAAATGAGAAAAAAGATAATAAAGAGAAGAGGAGCCATAGTTCCTATTTTAAGTGCAGCCTAGTAGTATGTCCTGCTGTGATGCGTTATTTTATGAAATGGCCTTGATAATAACATTTTGCCCACCTTGTAGCTACAGCTTTACATGACTCACCAGTGATTGGCCTGGGTCTACTATAACCTACTAGAATACTAGATCCTTCTCTCTATAGTCTTTCACAATCTGTCCCTTTCTTGTAATGACTTATTTATTCATACAGCAAGTATTTACTGAGTACCTACTATATGCTAGGCACTGGGGATACAACAGTGTTGAGCAAAAACTCCTGCCAGGGTAGAGCCTATGGGGAGAGGGGATGGGGGTGGAGAGGAACTACTGACACACCTGATTTCCTTTTCCCAAGTGAATTACTTTACACTTAGTTCTCCCAATAGAGATGCATCTGTTGGCACCACTCCAAGTTTCCCAAGTGATTTCAAAATCAAAACTACCCTTGTGCCGGCCATCACTGTCACTCTTGCCCAGGCTGATGACAAATGAGTATGTAACAAGCACACTTTCTAGTTCACCATGATTTTTTTAACAGTGTTTCTTGAAGCAGAACAAAGCCTTTCTTCTTCTCCCACTAAGAAAAACTTCTAGAGCATTACAGATAAACTCAGAAGGCTATTGCAGAAAGTGAAGGAAACACTGACAACAATGGGGGATCTATAATCCAAAAGATATAACTCAAAGGATAGTTCATAATAAAACCTCCAACTTAGAAAATATGAAGATGCATATGAAGACCCATGAAAGAGCACGCTGCCACTTACTCGTCGTCTCCTAGATTAGGCACTGAGGCACTGAGCACACCTCTAGCCCAGTATAGTCATCAGGCTTTAGGATCACTAGTTTTATACAGTGAGGAAAAACCTCTGATCCATGAAAGGAATACTCAAGACATGATCTCTTTCCAGGGATTTAATGGATGAAGTAACAGGGTTTTGCACACACCATCCTCCCTGAGATTTTTATGTAAATCCATGGTGGATAGGGAAACCAAAGAGAAGTCTTAGCATTTACAGAGATCAGCAATATGGTGCAGGAACCTGAGCAGAGAAGAAAGGGGTATGGTTCAGAAGGACAACAAAATGTGAGAGGAAAGAAAATGTTACTCTTCTCTTTAAAGGGAAAATTAGTGGACAGCATTCTCCCCAAGGAGGACCCCTGGCAGTTGTACCCAGGGATTGAGTATGACTTCCTTAAGGAGCTCACTACAAACTGAGCTGTAAGGCAAAGGAAAGAGAAATCAGTGGGACTAGAGGTGGGGGTTGGATGTTTAATAGGGGGCTCTAATGAAGATAGAGAAAGAAGAGACAGATGGATGCAGAATAATATTTCCCAAACTTCATGAGCAGAGTGAGTGAAGAGAAGGTGGAGGCCTCTAAGAATTCACACCCTGTACCCTCAGTTACAAACACAATCTAGTTGCTAACAATATTAAATTCCAAAATGACTTGTAATGTAGGAAAATAAAATAAACATCCTGCACACTTACCCAATCCGGGTAAACAGCTTCCCATGGGCATGGAGAAAACTGAGGATGAACCTTTTGTTCAGCTGCATGGGAAAAAGAGAGAGGAGAAAACAATTAAACTTTCCCCAGTTTCCTGTTACTGAACAGAGTCCCTAGTGACACAATAACCTGGCCAGGGTCTAAGGGGTGGGCACTAGGGATGGGAACCAAATGAACATGCCCAAAGTCTCACACAGACCCAGGGCACATGCCCAACAGCTGCTGATCAGCTGAGCCAACATGACAGCAGGCTCGGTGAGTGGATAGCACCCTCTGCTGGCAGTGGTGCCCGCGTGCAGGGAATACAGTGCTGATCACTGGCGCTCTCAGATCTAGGAGTCATTCTGCCCCACAAAGATGGAAAGGAAACAATGACAAGGATAGGAAAAATACTCTGATTCTGTAAGTCCCTAATCTTATTTATAATCTATTTTTCTACCTACCCAAGAAAGCAGGACTCTGTAACCATGGATAAGGTAACTCAACACTAACCCATCAAATTGTACTTCTCCAGCTTTTAAAACAAAAATTCAAGTTCTAGGGGCACCTGGGTAGCTCAGAGAGTTAAGCCTCTGCCTTCCGCTCAGGTCAGGTCCTGGGATCAAGCCCCACATCGGGCTCTCTGTTCAGCAGGGAGCCTGCTTCTCCCTCTCTCTGCCTACTTGTGATATCTGTCAAATAAATAAATAAAATCTTTTTTAAAAAGTTCTAGGTCTAAAGCTGAAAATTCAAGTGTCTACAGGGGGCCAGGTACAAAATAGGTTACTGGGGACAGTAGCACTCGACGGCTATTCCACTCCAGTTCTGTTCTTTGTAGGCCCAGGATCATCGTCTTTTTCCTTTTATTTTTCCCCCTTTTCTTTAAAAGCTAGGTTTTTATGTGAAAACCTCTGGCTTTTTTTAATGTTGACTACTAATGGGAAAAGTTAAGACTTTAGGCAAGCCAAAAACACACATTTGCCAACCACATCTGGCTCACAAGCTACCAAATTGACAATTTTCAGTTCAAGGTTCCACAAAATCTACTTCTATCAGCACCGAGGGAAAGATAACCAAGGGTGGAGGGGTACGGATTCAACTCAAAGAAAGTGGAGATAATCTAAAGACCAAACGTTGTTGTCATCTTCCCCGGTCTCCTAGAATCAAAATGCTCAGGGCCCAGTAGTTAAACAGAAAGAAGGGTAAAGAATCTTCATCTCAGGAGGGTGCTCAGAGCAAGGAATAGTCCAGCACCTTTGGATCCTTTGCCCAATAGGAAAAATTCTGCTGGTTTATGCTCTTGCAAAAGAGAACACAGATCAAATCACAGCAGTTCCATCTATTTCATATGGAAGCTAGGTGTGGGTAAAGGAGTGTACTCACACCTCACCATAACTTCAACGACAAACTCTGCATACAAACCTTAGTTTTTATTTTTGCTTAAACAAATTATATTTAATCAGCAATACTAGATCAAGCATTGATTTATATACCTAAAAAGCTCAAGATACTTCATTGATGGTAACGTGTCTCTACAGTGAGGTAAGTCAGGGCCAGGAACGCTGGGTTCCACGAAAAGAAGGGAAACTGCTAGAAAACAAAGGAACTGCTGTGAAGTAAACTGCCAGTGACCATATCACCATTAGTGGCAAAACCTGGGCTAGAATGCAAGTCTCCAGATCCATTAGTAGACGAAAGTGGTGAAAAACATGGACTTTCCTATCAAACCTCTGCAACTTACCTGCCATGGAATCTCAGGCAACTGATTTAACCTCCCTAGGTTTTTCTTACACAATGGCGATAACAGTACCTATATGTTAATGGATTGGTGCATGGCATAAGGCAAGTAAAAACATGCTTGACATGTTACAAACATTCGGCTGTTAGCTTAACATTCTCTCCCAATGAATGATAAAGCAAGTGGTAAAATGTTAACAACTGAAGAATCTGAGTGAAGGATATACAGAATTCCTTGGATTATTCTTACAACTTTTCTGCAGATATAAAATTATTTCAAAATAAAAAGGTAAAAATGTAAAAAAATAACAAATTTTTTTTAAAAAGATAAAAATGTAGGGACGCCTGGGTGGCTCAGTTGGTTGGGCGGCTGCCTTCAGCTCAGGTCATGATCCCAGCGTCCTGGGATCGAGTCCCGAGTCGGGCTCCTTGCTCGGCAGGGAGCCTGCTTCTCTCTCTGCCTCTGCTTGCCACTCTGTCTGCCTGTGCTCACTCTCTCTGACAAATAAATAAATAAAATATTTTAAAAAGATAAAAATGTATATATTCTCTCTCTATTCCTATTTTAACTTAATTATCCCTTTCCCACAGTTAACAATCATGAACTACTTAATCACACATAACCAGGAGGAATGCTGGTTACATTTATATAACAGGTAGGCACAGAATGATACTAACTCACCTCACTCAAGCCAATTAACATTCCCCAAGCCCTAAGGCAGCTCAGAAATTTAAGCAACTTAAACCAGCAAATGGCAGAGTTAGACCCTGAACTCAGGTCTTGTGGTTCCAAAAAAGTGTTTCTTCCTTTCTATGGCAAGTATCACAGGAAGATAACTGATGAGATTATTCATAAACGAAAGGATGATGAGGAAATAAGAGTAACTAAAAAGAACTTCAGTTTTAAGTTTTCCCATGAGGTAGGAAACTCATACTGTTATGACCTACAATACCTCCTGGATTAAAATTAAGAGCACCGGGGCGCCTGGGTGGCTCAGTGGGTTAAAGCCACTGCCTTCGGCTCGGGTCATGATCCCAGGGTCGTGGGATCGAGCCCCGCATCGGGCTCTCTGTTCTGCGGACATCCTGCTTCCTCCTCTCTCTCTCTCTCTGCCTCTCTGCCTACTTGTGATCTCTGTCTGTCAAATAAATAAATAAAATCTTAAAAAAAAAAAATTGGGGCGCCTGGGTGGCTCAGTGGGTTAAAGCCTCTGCCTTCAGCTCAGGTCATGATCCCAGGGTCCTGGAATCGAGCCCCGCATCGGGCTCTCTGCTCAGCAGGGCGCCTGCTTCCTCTTCTCTCTCTGCCTGCTTCTCTGCCTACTTGTGATCTCTCTCTCTCTGTGTCAAGGAAATAAATAAAATCTTTAAAAATAATAATAATAAAAATTAAAAAATTAAAAAAAATTAAGAGCACCAAGAAGCTTTTTTAATACTATGGTTCTATCCAGGTGCCTGGGTGGCTCAGCTGGCTGGGTGTCAGACTCTTGATTTCAGCTCAGGTCATGCATGATCTCAGGGTCATGGGATCGAGTCCTGCATCAGGCTCTGTGCTCAGCATGGAGTCAGCTGGAGATTCTTTCTCTCCCTCTTCCTCTGTCCCCCCACACCCCATCACCCCACTCAAGCTCGCTCTCTCTCTCTCTCTCTAAATATACAAATAAGTAAAATCTTTGAAAAAAATACTGTGGTAGGGGCGCCTGGGTGGCTCAGTGGGTTAAAACCTCTGCATTCAGCTCGGGTCATGATCCCAGGGTCCTGGGATCAAGCCCCGCATCAGGCTCTCTGCTCAGTGGGGAGCCTGCTTCCTCCTCTCTCTCTGCCTGCCTGCCTCTCTGCCTGCTTGTGATCTCTGTCAAATAAATTTTTTAAAAATCTTAAAAAAAAAAAAGAAATTTCAGTGTGGATTTTTACAATATTGTGGACAGCATAAATTATCATTCTCTTAATTTATCCATCTGGAGCACCTCTATAGATATGGCAAGTATTTAAAACAAAACAAAACAAAAAAAACCTATGTAATTTTTTTTTAAGATTTTACTTATTTATTAGAGAGATGGAGAGAGACCACAAGTAGGCAGAGCAGCAAGCAGAGAGAAAGGGAGAAGCAGGTTCTCTGCTGAGCAGGGAGCCTGATGCGAGGCTTGATCTCAGGACCCTGAGATCATGACCTGAGCCAAAAGCAGACACTCAACCAACTGAGCCATCCAGATAGCCCAAAACTTCATAATGTTTTAAAAGGGGTGCTCTAGGGGTGCCTGGGTGGCTCAGTGGGTTAAAGCCTCTGCCTTCGGCTCAGGTCATGATCCCAGGGTCCTGGGATCGAGCCCCGCATCGGGCTCTCTGCTTGGCGGGGAGCCTGCTTCCTCCTCTCTCTCTGCCTGCCTCTCTGCCTACTTGTGATCTCTGTCTGTCAAATAAATAAATAAATAAAATCTTTTTTAAAAAAAGGGGGGGTTCTATCTTCTTAGATAGGAGCCAACATAGGTGGAAACCCAAATTCCAATGGTACCTGTTAGCAAATGTTCAGGACTTTCAGAGCATGCAATTAAAACCCATTTGCCATCTCCCTAAAGCACTGAGCTCACAGGGTACAGGCAAATGTGGGTGATCACAAGAAAGTGATGCTGTCCACTTTCATCCCTGTGCTCCTCCCATCCCAGGTACAATCAAGAACAAACTGACAAGAGAGGGTCCCCACTGCTAAAACACTTGTAGTCCAAGAACAGAAGTATAGTATCCCAACTTGCCAACTCCCCATTTATGCTCCAAATCCTAAGACAAGGCCTATTGGCTATGAAGGTGTCAGGAGGCACTCTATTTCCCTTATTGTTACTATCCCTCAACAAGGGAAGTCTTTGGAGAATGCAAGATCTAAGGAGATTATAAAGAAAGTGAAGAAGGGAGGCCTGGTACACAAATGTGGAAACCTATCAGTAAGTTAGTAATGGAACAATCATCTGGTAAAGGTAAAAATTATTCATGGTTGGAGGCGCCCGGGTGGCTCAGTTGGTTAGTCTGCCTTTGGCTCAAGTCCTGATCTTGGGGTCCTGGGATCCAGCCCCGCATCAGGCTCTAGCCACAGCAAAGGAGTCAGCTTCTCCCTCTCCCCACCCCTGCTTGTGTGTGAGTGCGTGTGTGCTCTCTCTATCTCAAATAAATAAATAAAATTATTCATTAGACTTTCAGTATTCCTCCTTCCAGGATACACATGAAGAAAGAAGTACAGGGGCACCTGGGTGGCTCAATGGGTTAAAGCCTCTGCCTTCGCTCAGGTTAAGATCTCAGGGTCCTAGGATCGAGCCCCGCATCGGGCTCTCTACTCATCAGAGAGCTTGTTCCCTTCCTCTCTCTCTCTGCCTGCCTCTCTACTTGTGATCTCTGTCAAATAAATAAATAAATCTTAAAAAAATAAAAGAAAGAAAGAAAGAAGTACAGGCAAGCCAAGTAGTATGACTCAAATGCCTCATAGGAAGACAGAGCAAATAAAAATCAGTCCTTCCATTTCTTACTTGGACCAAACCAAGGTTGAGGTAGAGCAAGGACAATGATTACTTCTCACCTTTAGTTTCTCCACCTCTGAACTGTTCTGGGCAAAATGTCAGCTCAATTAGTTCTAATTAAGCCCAAGTTCCATGTAGAGATGTCCTACTTAGAGAGCTGGATCTGAGCCATGTGAACTCAAGTGTAAAATGTGCCTCTTAAAACCACCTCTTCCAAGAAATGCACCCCTTAAAACAACAGCTCTCATCCTCACATTGCAGCTTAGTGCTGCCTCAACAAAGTTTTACGTTAAAGCCACTTACATGCTATTACTTTATCTGTCTTTAAAGCCAACAGCCCAGAGGTAAATTAGGCTAAATGTCAAATCAACAGTCAGGTCCAGAAAACCCAGTCAACAAGCAGAGGGACAGCAGAACTCAGAGTACCCAGCTGGCTCTCAGGAGGGGAACTGCCACTAGGTCTGGGGAAAGAAGAGACCCTGTTCTATCTCTTCAATGAGGTGGTGGAGCGGTTTGGTGGCAGCGGTCTTGTGACAGACGCGGAGATGCAGATCTTTGTGAAAACCCTAGTGGGAAAGACCATCACCCTCAAGGCCAAGCCCAGTGACACCACTGAAAATGTCAAAAATCCAAGCCAAGGGGCGCCTGGGTGGCTCAGTGGATTAAGCCGCTGCCTTCGGCTCAGGTCAGGATCTCAGGGTCATGGGATCAAGCCCTACATCGGGCTCTCTGCTCAGCGGGGAGCCTGCTTCCCTCTCTCTCTCTCTGCCTGCCTCTCTGCCTACTTGTGATCTCTCTCTCTCTGTCAAATAAATAAATAAAATCTTAAAAAAAAAAAATCCAAGCCAAAATCCAAGACGAGGAGGGCATCGCGCATGATCAGCAGTATCTCATTTTTGCGGACATACAGCTGGACAATGGCCACACTCTCAGACCACAATATCCAGAGATATTGTGCACCCTGCACTTGGTGCTTCATCTGCGAGCTGGCGTCACCCAGGCTTCCCTCCACCAGCTGGCCCAGAAGCCCAACTGTGACAAGATCATCTGCTGTGAGTGTTCTGCTCACTTGCACCCCCGTGTTGTCACCTGCCGTAGGAAGTGTGGCCTCACCAAAAACCAGTGCTCCAAGAAGGTCAAATAAGGCCCCTCCTTTGCCCACACGGAGGCCTCCTGACAGAGCCTCAAGGCCTCAGGGGCTCAATAAACTTTCCTTTTCATTTAAAAAAAAAAAATAAATAAAAGGAAAAGAAGGAACCCTGAGTTTGTGACTATCCTGCATTTACTGCTTGTTGTTTACTGGGCAAAGGGATGAGTACAGAATGATATGAACAGAGACTACTGGTCTTAGAATTAAAGACCTGGGTTCAAATTCTGGTTCTGGTTGTACCATTTATTTGCTATATCAACTATCAGAAGTCACATCAACTTTCTAAAGCTATTTCTTCAACTATAAAATGAGAAGGGTGAGTGAGATCAATATTAGTAATTCTATAACCCTGAGTGTGTACGCATCACAATAAGACCTTCTGTAAAAAAATAGGTTCCCTGGTCCTATGGGACCAGAATCTTCAGGGATGGGGAAGGTGACTGCAAATCAGCATTTTCAAAAGGTCTCCAGGTAATTCTGAAAGGCAGCCAGATTTAGGAACCACTGGGCTAGATCAGGGGTCAGCAAACTACAGCCCAAGGGTCAATAGGTAGCATGCCACCTGTTTCTATATGGCCCAGGAGATAAGAATGTTTGTTTTCATTAATATTTTATTTATTTATTTGAGAGAGACAGAGACAGTGAGAGAGAGCACAAGTGGGAAAGCGGGGAAGAAGCAGACTCTCTGCTGAGCAGGGAGCCCAATGCACGACTTGATCCCAAGACCCTGAGATCATGACCCGAGCCGAAGACCAAACACTTAACCCACTGAGCCACGCAGGCACCCCTGTTTTTTTACATTGTTTTAATGGCTGAAAAAATTCAAAAGAATATTTCATGACACAGAAAAATTGTATGGAATGTAAATCACAGCATCCACAAATAACATTCTATTGAAACACAGCCACCCTCACTTCTTTACATCTTGTTTGTGGCTACCCCTACAAAGGCAAGGTGAATAGCCTCAGTAGAGTGTGTGTCCCAAAAGCCTAAAATATTTACTATCTGGCCCTTTACACAAGAAATTTGCTGATCTCTTGGCTAGATTTATAACACTAAGGTCTGAAAATTTTTTCTACCTGTACAACACTTGAGGGCTACCACACACATCTACTGGAAACAGCATTGACTCTCACAGGCTGATAGGTAAAGAAGGGTAGGGGTGCCTGGGTGGCTCAGTGGGTTAAGACCCTGCCTTCGGCTCAGGTCATGATCTCAGGGTCCTCATGCCCCACATCGGGCTCTCTGCTCAGCGGGGAGCCTGCTTCCCCCTCTCTGCCTGCTTCTCTGCCTACTTGTGATGTCTGTCAAATAAGTAAATAAAATCTTAAAAAAAAAAAAAAAAAGAAGGGTAATGAGGAGGAGGGAAATCACCCATCTACAGTGTTCCTTCCAATTCTAAAAAGCCTACAAATGTGTGATTCTAACTAAATCTAACTTTTCTTGTCAGCTTTTGAGTAAGCACCATCCTGTTCTATGATAGCACCAAAAAACAAAACAAAACCAAAAAAAAACCCCCAGCAAATGCCGAAAGAGTGCTGTTCTGAAAGTTTTTGAACTCAAAAGCCCCGAAGGCTACAAAGAAATATAAATGGGGCTCTTCAGGTTTCCACCTTCAATGCCATTATGGGGCTAAGTGACCAAGTGGAAACAGAACATACCCAAAACGAATAAAGTTTTTACTTAAGCCAGAGGGCCCCTGGACACTTCCCAAAACATCCGTAATCGAGGGAAAGTGCCAGATTAAGGTTTATGAATCCCCGTGCTGTTGTCTGACAATCTGTAACAACCAGCTCAAAAGTGCCACCAGGCTGACATCTCAAGGTATACAGAGAAAGAGAGAAAGTTCAGCCAAAGGGCAGCACTGTTGCTCTGACTGGGCTACTTTCTGAATGATTCTTCCTTCTGACTCATCTCTCGCAGCGCCTGGGAACTCTCATGCCCATCCACCTGAAAAGTAGGTGAGCTGGGACACCCTGTGTCTGTACGGCACAAAGTGAGATAGAAGAGGAAATGGCTGAAGCTCCCACTTGGTGATCAGGTGGGTAACGAGAAAAACAGTTCTCCAAAAGCACATACACAAGCTCAAACCCATCCTATAAATGAGTGGGTCGATGGAGTGTGAGGGTGCTGAAGTCATTCATTCAGTCAACAAAAACTAACAGTCCACCTTCTACGTACAGGACACTGTGTGACCCAAGAACAAAGGCAGAGATGATCCTTGCCCTATGGGTGACGTCATAATAAAGTACCATAATTAGAGACATACAGGATGCTCTATATTTCCACAGCAGGGGCATTAGAGGATCTCAGAGGAAGAGATCCTTGAGTTGAAACCTGAAGGCTGAGTAAATAGTTGGGTTTGGAGCAGGCAGAGGGTATTGCCCATGTGTCACAAGTAAATGAACAGCATGTGTGGTGGTCCCAAGAGTGGTATGTAGTAGACTGGCATAAGGAGGTGAGTGATTCTCCAAGAGGGAGGCTGGAGAAATAGGCTGAGTCAAGTTGTATTCTTTAGTTAAAAAGTCTGATCTTAATCAAACTACTGAAATATGCTGAACAGAGAAGTGACATGAGCAAACCTCCATTTTTGAAAGGACATTCTAGCTACTGTTTAGAAATTGAAGAGTTGTTTTTGGGGAGGGGGGAGTTGGTCAGGGTCAAATGTGTGGAGGCCAGGAGACCAATTAAGAAGCTATTGTATGCGGCTGCTGGGTGGCTCAGTGGGTTAAGCCTCTCCCTTTGACTCAGGTCATGATCTCAGGTCCTGGGATCATGCCCAGCATCGAGCCTGCTTCCCCCTCTCTCTCTGCCTGCCTCTCTGCCTGCTTGTGATCTCTCTCTCTCTCTCTGTCAAATAAATAGATAAAACCTTAAAAAAAAAAGAAAAAGAAGAAGAAAAGCAGCTACTGTAATCACCCAATGGCAATGAAGACAGAGAGGAGAGGAAAGATACAGTCATTCTACACTCAGACAATCATGATCCCTGTCCCTAACTCCCAGGGGTTCTAGTTCTAAATAACTCCATCTTCAGAGACCAGCAGTGACCCCGAACCAAGTATGAGTCTTTAGAAAAAGTCCCAAACCTAATGAGTGACTTCATTTTTAGAGATACTTCGGATATTCTTATTTCCTTTCAATAATTTTATTTTTTTTAAGATTTTATTTATTTATTTGACAGAGATCACAAGCAGGCAGAGAGGTAGGCAGAGAGAGAGGAGGAAGCAGGCTCTCTGCCAAGCAGAGAGCCCGATGCAGGGCTCGATCCCAGGACCCTGGGATCATGACCTGAGCTGAAGGCAGAGGCTTTAACCCACTGAGCCACCCAGGTGCCCCATCCTTTCAATAATTTTAAATGGCCTACCTAGCATGGTGGTTGGTACTTAGTACATATTCGATAAGTGACTGAAGAACATATAAAACACAGATTTGATAGTGATTAAATAGAATATCCAGGTGCTACACACAAAACCCTTAAGAAAAACAGTGCAGTATTAGTAACATACTCATCACTATTTACGAGAATTTAAATCTATTTCTTTTTGGAGGATAATTTGACAAAACCCAGACAAAGGTATTCAAAGAAAGACAGAGTTCTATCAGGAATTAAGCACTCTGATCCTGAGTAATAGCAGTTCCCACTGCTACATTCTGTCCCAAGAGCCTGGACAAAAAGAGACCACAGTTAACATCAAAACAAAAGATAAAATCCAGGGCGCCGGGCTGGCTCAATTGGTGGAGCATATAACTCTCCATCTCAGGGGTCTGAGTTCAAGCCCCAAGTTGGATAGGTATAGAAATTACTTAAAAGTAAAACCTTTAGGGGCGCCTGGGTGGCTCAGTGTGTTAAAGCCTCTGCCTTCAGCTCAGGTCATGATCTCAGGGCCCTGGGATTGAGCCTCACATTGGCTCTCTGCTCAGCAGGGAGCCTGCTTCCCCCTCTCTGTCTCTGCCTCCTCTCTGCCTACTTGTGATCTCTGTCTGTCAAATAAATAAATAAACTCTTTAAAAATAAATAAATAAATAAAACCTTAAAAAAAAAAAAAACCAGAGTCCTTACAGTAACCTACAAAAGGCTTATCCAATACTCACTCTCTACCCCTGTAGCCTCCTGTCCCTTGAATGTGCCAAGCATCCTCCCAGGTTTATGTTCCAGTCCAAGGGTTCCTAAACTTTATAGCACAATGGAATGGTGTACAATCTTTTGAAAATACAGATGCCTGGCCTCCATCCCCAAACACTGATTTAATCTGCAAGGTGTGACAGCTGGGGGTAAGACCTGAGCACTGGGATTTTTTTTTTTTAAGATTTTATTTATTTATTTATTAGAGAGAGAGAGAGAGCACGCGAGCACAGGGAGACAGAGTGGCAGGCAGAGGCAGAGGGAGAAGCAGGTTCCCTGCCAAGCAAGGAGCCCGATGTGGGACTCGATCCCAGGATGCTAGGATCATGACCTGAGCCAAAGGCAGCTGCTTAACCAACTGAGCCACCCAGGCGTCCCCTGAACACTGGGATTTTTAAAAGCTCCCCAGGTTTCTGGACACAAGTTTGAGAACCACTGCTCCAGTTTACCCTGTTTTGATAGCATTTATCACCAATTTTTACACAAACACACATACACACACTATGACAGCAAGGACTTTGTTATATTTTGTTCACAACAGTAGGCTCATAGGAGGTAACCAATAAATACTTGATGAGCAAATGGCCTTTCTAGTCTGGCCTTCGGCTGCTCCTCCTTTCTCCACCCTTGCTGATATGGCCTATGCTTCAGTAACAAAATAATTACTCATGGTGCCTGAAATTCACCATGTTCCTTCTGCTGCTATGCCTTTCTAAATCTAATAAAGTCCTACTTTTCCTTGCTTTCCCAACCCTCTCTACCCCCAGGCTGAGCCTGATACCGTATCCTGCAGGCTTAGAGAATACTTCACACACCTTTCTGATACTGTGTATCATAGTGTATCTTACATACATACACATCCGTCTTTAGACCAGCTCTGTCCCTAGAACTTTACCCACGGTGACAGAAATGTTCCTTATCTTCACAGACCAATACACCAGCCACCAGCTACATGTGGGTAACAAGTATTTGAAAGGTGGCCAGTGTGACTGAGAAACTAAATTTTTAACTGTATTTCATTTTATTTAATCTAAATAGCCACACCAGTCAGCACAGCTCTAGACTGTGATGTACTTTAGTTAATGTTTCATTTCTATAACCCAGGACACAGAAGTATCAACAGTGATGGAGTGGTAGATGGAGGGATGGATGGATGGAAGAAAGTTGGCTCTGAAGATTATAATACCCATACGTTTACAATTTCTGGCTTGACATATGGTAGGAGCAAAAGACATACTCTGAAGCACAAACAAGGCTCAGTCAATGAGAACAAAGAACTGGAGAACTTATCCAGTATTCTACTCTTCTACCCAATTTACAATCTACACAGTGCGGGCAAGTGTGACCTAACACCTTACTGAGTTGTACCTTTCGGAAGCTTGGGGACAGCCCCCCACTAAAGATGGGTTGAATTTACCAAGCTGGTTCTGTGATTTAGGAGTTAAAAGTACCCCAGGCTACTCAAACACAATTCAGATAATAAGAATTCAAGTTTTTCCACCTAAACAAAACAAGTATGACACACCCAAGCACTTTAATCATAAAAGTCCAAACTTCTAAAGAAACCTTCTGTGCGTAAGGCACTATTCAAAGCACCTTGTCTGTTAACTCATTTAACCTTACAACAATCCTGTGAGTTCAATAATACTATAGTTTCTATATTACAGATGAGAAAAGGAGCAACAGAGAGGTTACGTGACTTGTCCAAGGTTAATCCAGGCTGTCTGGCTCCAGAGTCTGAGCTCTTAATCTTTCACCTTTAAAGATGGGAATCTTTGGGGCACCTGGGTGGCTTAGTGGGTTAAAGCCGCTGCCTTCCGCTTGGGTCATGATCCCAGGGTGGTGGGATGGAGCCCCGCATCGGGCTCTCTGCTCTGCGGACAGCCTGCTTCCTCCTCTCTCTCTCTGCCTCTCTGCCTACTTGTGATCTCTGTCTATCAAATAAATAAATACAATCTTTAAAAAAATAAAGAAAGAAAGAAGGGAATCTTTTCGGCAGAACCAAGACAGCCACTGAGGATGTTTATAAAGGCCAAAAGCTAAAGCAACCCCAAGAAAAAACCGGCCAATGGTTCTACTTATCATTCACTGAGAGACGACTAGTTCAAACCAACTGAGAAGTCTTACAGATTAAGAGAAGTAGATACATCCAGTTCATATCATATCTTGCAAATCAGTGGAAGTATTTAACAAATGTACCCTAGGATAATGCCAATAGGAAGACAGAAAAGTGAGAAAAACCTTGCTTTCAATAAGTGAAATAGCAATAGTAGAACCAGTAAAATAAACACTAACATTTTTTCTAACTAAATCCACAAACTGCCTGGTTAATAGAGAAATAGTTCTTCAAGAGTCAAAGAGTGTATGTACATTCGCACAACATCATCAAGGACTGTGTATAATCCAGAAAAAATACCTGAAAACATACCCTCCTGCCTACCCACCCACCACAATACAGGAAAACCCCTGAATCTCTCAGGAAAGGGAGGAGCAAGAACTAATCTAAGAACCCAAAGGAGAACAAAGCTTCAGTTTAAGAAAGATGTGGTCACAAAGAAGGTTTCACAAACCACTCTGCTGTGGGTACCAAAAAGCAAATAATCAGCATACAGAGAGCTCTGGCAACCTCATGCAAACTTCAGATTTAAGCAGGGCACCAAATAAGGGAAGGATTCTGGTGCATCAACTCCTAGGAAAAGTGTTTCAAGTTAAAAATGGTTATTCAGGTCTGGATGCAAACTTCTGTATCTGTTCTTTATCAACAGAGACACCTCTACCTCACTGGCAGCTGGCAGCAAAAAGAGAAGAAAACTGTGAGAATAAAAATGGGTTACACACAGACAACACGACCTGGTACAGCATAGCATTTACCTGGACACCAAAGACAAGACTATAAACACGCCAGCGCAGAACCTTCTGGGATTCCACATCCCAGCTGACTCCAAGTGTCTCCAGAAGCTGGTGGGCCATGATGTCACACACTCCCCAGCCCCTCACAGCCAGACAGAGCCAGATAGTTCAACATTAAGGCCAAAAACCACAGCGCTTTTGGTGACAGACTCAGTTTTGCTGTGACTGAAGGCAAGGCCTGCTTCCATCTAGTTTTTTGTCAGTCGTGTCTTTTCTGTGCTTGTTCCCAGACCCAAAATATCTAGTTCAAAAGACAGGGCAAACACCTTTAAATCTCTCATCTTTGATCCAATTCTCCTTTCTTCTCTCAACAATGAGAAATCAATCTTAGGCATACCAAAGAGTATGGGAAAGCAAAGCAAGGGAAAACATGAACATTAACTTCTTTCTAATTTATTTACAATGCTCTATCCCCATCACTGTAACTATTAAACATATAAGGAGGGGCGCCTGGGTGGCTCAGTGGGTTAAAGCCTCTGCCTTCCGCTCAGGTCATGATCCAAGGGTCCTGGGATCAGCCCCGCATTGGGCTTTCTGCTCAGCAGGGAGCCTGCTTCCGTTCCTCTCTCTCTGCCTGCCTCTCTGCCTACTTGTGATCTCTGTCTGTCAAATGGATAAATAAAATCTTTAAAAAAAAACAACCACAGGGCGCCTGGGTGGCTCAGTGGGTTAAGCCTCTGCCTTCAGCTCAGGTCATGATCTCGGGGTCCTGCGATTGAGGCCCGCATCGGGCTTACCACTTGGCAGGGAGCCTGCTTCTCCCTCTCTCTCTCTGTCAAATAAATAAATAAAAATCTTAAAAAAAAAAAAACATATAGGGAAAATTGGACTTCAGAGTTAAAAAGGAAGAACAAAAGTAACATGAGTCAAAACCCAATTAAACTCTGCTGGTTCCACACGAATGCTTAGTTTGTGACAACTTATCAAACTGTATGGCTTTGATATGTACGCTTTCTGTACATATATTTTTGTTGTTTTTATTTAATTTCTTTTCAGTGTAACAGAATTCATTGTTTATGCACCATACCTAGTGCTCTATGCAATACGTGCCCTCCATAATACCCACCACTAGGCTCCCCCACCCTCCCATCCCCCACCCCTTCAAAACCCTCAGATTGTTTTTGAGTCCATAGTCTCTCATGGTTCATCTCCCCCTCTAATTTCCCTCAACTCCCTTCTCCTCTCTATCTCCCCATATATTATTTTTTAATAAAAGTTTTTTTTTTTTAATTACCACAATCTTTTCTGCCGTTCCACCAAAAGCCTTTATTCTATAGCCAATAATCCTTTGGGACTCCATCTAAGTGAAGAAAGCTATATTAATGTCAAATGCCAGATCTGTTGATGGGGTAGACTATAGCCCTATTTTACAGATGTAGAAACAAGGAAAGAGATTAAGAAACGTGTCCATGGAAATAAAAAAACAATTTAGGAATGCATTCCAGAAGATGTAAGTCCTAGTCTCCATTAGCCACAAGGGACAGCTTATTGGAAACACCAAGGGCATCTATTAGTGCCTTATTCAACCTCTTGATATGTGCCACACTGAAGTGGCTGTTTTACAGATCTGTCCAGAAGTCTAAAGGAAAATCTGCCAAAAAAATTCCTCAGTGGGAATGTCAACTGACTTACACAGTTTGCTTTACAAATTTAGGACCCAATATCTCAGAAATCTGTGGCATAAGTCAGCTCAGAGTCTTATTAGAGTAAAGTTTTAGCATCCTCACCAAGAAATATCCCAGAAAAACATAAATCCACTGAGGGTATCATCCCAGCTCCTCTTTCCCATGTGCTTCAGTAGCTGCAGTCCTACTGTGCATGTGCAGGGCAAGAAGAGGACTTATTGCCAATGGTTACAACACAAAGCATAACTTACTCCTAAGCCAAACTGCCCTTGGCTCAGAAAGCTTCCCAGAATGATGGAAGGCATGACTTTAGAATGACTCAACTTTTGCTAATGCATAAAATAAAGCAGAGAACTATCTGAAAGGATCTACGTCTAAGCTTGGGCCAAATCAAAAGCCCAAAGTATCTACTTTGTGATGAATCTTAAGCTCCAGTTGACTGATTAAACAGCATCAATTTGGACATCTGTACCATGGCCTAAGATATTCTAATTACATACTCTTGGCTAGGAATCCTAGGAGCAACCACTTGCAGTTTCTAACTACACTGTATTTTTATCTATGTTATTCCTTCTGCCAGAAAAGCTGGCTATTCCATCTACCTAAAGAACCTCTTTCATCCTTCAAAAGTAAGGAAAGATCACCTTTCTAGGTAGTTTTCCCTGTTCATCATGAATTAATTCTTTCTCCTCTGTATTATCCCTACATATATAGTGTACATATTTTTATTATCACATCTGTAACACTGTACTGCAAGTATTTATTTACATATCCGCTTTTCCTACTAGACTGTATCTTTGAGAAAAAAGATCAGTATCATTTACCTTTTTGTGTGCAGTACCTAGAACAATGATTAACACATAAAGGTACTCACTATATTTACGGAAAGGACCTCAACGGGGACAGGGAAAACCTTGATCCCCTCAGAGAGGACCAGCTGAACTAAGAGGTTTTACAACTGAATAAGCAAGAGAAAAAGAGTAAAATGTCCATAAAAAACTGTTATTTTGGGCACGCATGGGTGACTCAGTGGGTTAAAGCCTTTGCCTTCAGCTCAGGTCATGATCCCAGGCTTCGAGCCCCACATCGGGCTCTCTGTTCAGCAGGGAGCCTGCTTCCCCCTCCCTCTCTCTGCCCGCCTCTTTGCCTACTTGTGATCTCTGTCAAATAAATAAATAAATAAAATGTTTAAAAAAAAAACAACTCTGTTATTTCAGGCAGCGTACGAAGATATATACTATACTGCAGCATAAAATAAATTGAAAGCAAGAAAGAAGAACAAAAGAGAAAAAAATCAGAGGTCACTGGTAGTAAGGTCATGACACAAACTACATGTCAGAAAGTCCTTCACATTTATTAAAGGAAGTTACAAGTTTGACACTAACCTCTGGGACAATTAAGACAGAATTATTCTTAAAAACAAATTCATAAATGTGCATGAAGTTAAATTAAACAAGAAAACCCACACGGAACGACTATCCCTGATACTAAAAGCAGAAATTTCTCCCATGGGTTTCCAGAAAGATACCACGTGATACAAAATAGCAATGATTCCCTAGACCTCTTTATTATTATTTGTCTGAATACAGGCCAATGATCTTACACCAAAATACAATCCAGTCAAAGCAATACTACTGGGGACCAATACGTTACCCATATACACAGTTCTCTGATGGTTCTAGGCATAAATGACATGGAAAGAACAACAGTAGGAGATGCCTAGTGATTTCCATAACAGATGCTCAATAAAGTTCTTGATCAGTGAGTAAGTGGACAGTTGGAAGACAAACAACTGGAAAAACCACTGAAGCTCTCAAAAATAAAAATGTGTGGTAAATACATTTTGTAAAGACTCAAGCATCAGAAAGAGTCTCCATAGTATTTTAAAGTTCTTCTGGTCTAATGTCTATACTGTAACACTTGGAAAAATAAAACTGCGCAGTAACTCCAATATTAAATATTTATGAGTAAAGTGAAAGGCTTCCAAGAGGGGGGGAAACCTGGAGTTTCCCCCGAAGCCTAACAAATAGTCAGCCGACTGGGAGAAGATCGCCAGCCAAGAAAACAACTTTTTCATATTCTCTATTTTAGCCCAAACATTACATCCAAGACAGTGAAAACAGAGTAGACAGATGAAATTCTGGAACCTTAACGAGTAGAGAGGGATTACCGAATGATAGGACTGCAGATACATCTCCCCAAGAGTATGGTCAGAAATAAAAAACGATATAGGAAATTGGTGAGAAAGGCAACAGGGGGAAAACGAAAAGGTCAGTGGAATCTCTTGCCCTACACAACAAGCAGTATGTTATTACTATATAAAGTGAGCTGCTCCCACAGTAACATCAAATCACCACTCTATTCCTTCCTAAAGCAACTGCAGTGACAAGGATCCCGTGTAAGGGTCTCATTCTTCTTTGGAAGGCTCTTCACAGACTAGGAGCTGGAACCTACGGGACAATTTATAGTACACCCTCACATACATTCCAGTTGGCTCGAACTCAGCAGCTGATTGCTCCCTTGTCTAACTTGGTAAGAAGCCAAAGGAGGACTTTTCTCAGTCAACTCTCCCAGGCTGGAAAATTCTCCAACCCCAGAGTTCTGGCTTAAGTCTGGATATCAGGTTATTCACAAGATGCCAAAACTACGTCCTTCTATCGGCTATGAACAAGTCTCACAAGTATACCATAGAGATTCCCACAGATCTCAGATCATCTGGACATTAAGGTCAAAGATGGCCACTCTTCTTCTCACACAGAGAGGAATATGCTTTACAAAGCACATGCAGCATCAGAACAAAGTTTCCACAAATTAAACATCAATCTCAACAATTCTTTAAGGGTGAACATGCAACATACTCATTAAATGGCCTCCTTAAAACCTTTTTATTCTACCCTACTGAGCACCCTCCCTTTTCCATGAGTTACTCACATTCTCTCTCACTATGGTCAATCCTTATGCCATGAAGAGCCAAATCCCAAATCTGTTCCTCTGAGAAGAAATGAGAGAAGAAACCTTAACAAGGTGTTTTTGATTCTCATTAAGCTCCTGTATCAGTGATTCTCAACCAGAACAGTAGCACTCCTTCCAGGGTGCTTGGAAATGTGTGGGGGCCACTACTGGTATCCAGTGGGCATGCTAAACATCCTGCAGTAACAGTCCCACAAAATGAGGAACTGTGCCCCCGAGAAGGCAGTAATAGTCTTATTAACAATGTCCTAAGTGAAGGACTGCCACTGTAGTAACTGCCTTCACCCTTCCCATTCTAGAGCACAGGTGGGCAAACTCTTTCTGTAAAGGGTTGGACAGTAAATTGCTTAGGCCTTGCGGGCCACATACATATCTGTCATATGTTCTTCTTTTTAAACAAGTCCTAATGTAAGTATGTTACAAACCACTCCTAGCTTGCAGGCCTTTGGCAGTCTTTTATCTACCCCTGTTCTAGACCATTACCTGACTCATGATAGTCTGTTCACACTGAGAGATGCTGATTAAAATAAAATGTGATGAAGTGTGCAATAAACAACTTTAATAATGTTTTTTGTTTTAATTTTAATGAATGTAATAAGAGCTTCAGAATTTAACCTCAGAACCTAAAAACTGGGGTATTAGTTACTTCTAATTAATTAAATAATTCTCTCCTGTCCCCTCCTCCTCCCCTGGGCATTTTCGTTTCAAGTTTTCGCCCAAATGTTCCTTTTCAAACACGTTTCTTGAAGAGTATCGGTACTGCCTTTCCCCCTCTTCTCAGGACGTGCTACTTCCTATTCACTATGTGTGCCACTCAGAAAGTCTCTCTAAAATTACTACTGTTAACATTTTCTAAAATGTCTAAACCAAACCAAAGCCTGGAAATTCTGACTGGTATCTGGGTCCTGACTTTCCGGATGGTAACTAAAGGTCACGTGGGGTGGAAAGTGGCCTGTGGGTAACAGAATACACACATGCACGCGAACAGGATATGTTGGTAATCCGGTTTCCTGAGACCTGGTGAGTTGTGAGAGTTCTCATCAACACTGCTGGGGAAGATGAAAAACCTTAAGCTCGGAAATACTGGATTTTAACACGGTGTTCATTCTTAGAATTTTGGGCTAGAGCAGAAGGCACAGGTACAACCTTTCCCCCCATATTTTACTTGTCTAAGAAGGTGAACAACACACACACACAAAATAAATGAAGTTAGTATCTGACAAGGTCTCTTCACAGTGTGGAAGCTGGTGCTTGTAGCATGGCTTATGTCACGTCTCAAGCCCAGAAAGATGAAGAGTGTGGTTTTGGTGTTTAACCAGCCTCAACTGCACCCTGGCACTCTGTTTCTTCCCCCAGAGAACTTTGCTCTGCTAGAGGAAAGAAACCAACCTCACATCTTGAAACGAAACGGCTAGGATAAAAATAAAGCCCTGAAGTGGTTTGGTGACCGAGGTCATATGGGGCGTTAAGGGTTTGTAGGTAGGGCCCAAGTACTTTGAGAAACTTCCACTCACTGCCAACCACAAAAAGACAAAGAAAGACATCAGCCCAAGAGTCCAGCAATGATCCAGGCAAGCAGCCCCAGTCCTTGCCTTTTAGAGGTTCTTTCTCACAGAACACATTATCAATATCTGAAAAACCCAGTCCCGGTTCTACCTTTGAAGCCATCTCACTGAGTTCTGTTTCTTAAGGCCTAAGAAAAAGAGAGCCAACCTATAGCCTCTTCGTATAAAAGAGGCTATACGAACTCCTGTCATCCTTAATTGTCAAGTCTCAGGCCACAGTATACTTTCAAATAGCTTCCAGGGTGGAGGAGTATGACATAAGGCACATCCTATAAACTACTTCACAAAAGTAAAGGGCTATATAAATGACACGATCTTCATGTAATTCACATAGCAACCCTGCAAAACTGTATGGTACCCAGCCTACAGATAGGTTATGTTTACAAGGCCAAGAAATTAAGCTAACTTTCTCTGCTTTGATAATGATGGGCCAATGAAATAATCGAGTTACCACAGATACAAACATTTATTGATTAGCACAGAGACTCAACCCTTCCCTTGCTATAAGCCAGATCAATGCTTATGCCATCCAGAGAAAATAAGGCCAAGAGTTTTGAGCTGTACCTAATGGCACTAACTCTGAAAAGTGCCAATCTAAAGGTTTACAATACCACACTAGGACCTAAAACTCACTCCAAGATTCACCTTGCCTAAGAAAGCAGGCCTTCTAAAACCATGCTCTGAGCTCTAGTTGTGCTCCTGGAGCAGTGGGGGTGAGGGGAGGGTGGAGGTATTAGATGTGTACCACCCACACATCACAGCTTTCTTTCCAGCACAGTGGTGGCAGTGGTGGCGGCAGCAGCAAACAGCGGCAGCTCAGGTGCACAAACGAAGCAGGGGGCACCAAAAACAAGAAAACTGGTCGGAAGAAAATGCCACCTGCAAAACACACTTGAAAAATAAAAAAGCCTGCAAACAAATCTAACAAGTTGAGCATGTGAAAGCTCTGTGCTACAAGCTGCCTGACCTGGGTTTCTCGCAGTGAAGCTGTGCTTCTTCGTTGTCCAATGTCTACTTTGCTGGACTCTTGATTAAATGCAAGAAAAAGGGGCACCTGGGTGACTCAGTTGGTTGAGCAACTGCCTTAGGTTCAGGTCATGATCCCGGAATCCCAAAATTGAGTCCCACATCAGGCTCCCAGCTCCATGAGGAGTCTGCTTCTCCCCCTGACCTTCTCCCCTGTCATTCTCTCTCTCACTCTCTATCAAATAAATAAATAAAATCTTTAAAAACAAAATAAAATAAAATAAATGCAAGAAAAAATACACTTGTGTACTACCCAGCCTCACAGAGCCATGCCTTCAATGACTTCAGTGAAAAAGAAAAATCATCATTTTCAACTTTTAATAGCGCCCTCTAAGGAAAAAAAAAACCCACCATGGAAACATGGGACACATGAAATTTAGGCAGGGGTAGCATGCAAAGTTTCAGACAGAAACTATGATTTCCAAGCCTAGAGAAACAAGGTTCTCACGCTGCCAGAGATTTCAGGTAACAACTAAAAAGCCTGGGGTTAGAGAAAACTACAGAAGATAAGAAAAGTTTTTTTCTTTTTTTTAAATGTTTTACTATTTTTATTTGCATTTTTTTAAGGCTTTGAGAGAGAGTGAGCAAGCACACAAGCAGGACAAGAGGCAGAGGGAGAAGTAGAAGCAGGCTCCCCACTGAGCAGGGAGCCCAAAGCAGGACTCGATCCCAGGACTCTGGGATCATGACCTGAGCCAAAGGTGGGTACTTAACTGACTGAGCCACCCAGGTTCCCAAGAAGAACTTCCTTTTTTAAAAAACATTTTATTTATTTATTCATGAGAGACACAGGGGTGGGGGTGGGGGTGGGGGGGCCACAAAAGGCAGAGGGAGAAGCTGGCTCCCCGTGGAGCAGGGAGCCAATACGAGACCCGACTCTAGGACCCCGGGATCATGACCTGAGCCGAAGGCAGATGCCTAACCAACTGAGCCACCCAGGTGTGCAAAGAGTTTATTTCCAGTCAACTGGTTTGGTGGGTGGCATTCAGACTTTTCTGGATCACAGCCTGACGCTTTTCAGTTCACACGCTTAGGCAGAGTAACTTCTCATTTTTCACCAAGTTCGCCTGCAACAGGATGTTGAGGAAAGAAGCTGTCCCAGAGCTGTGTGTATAGGTCTCCATTCCCAGAGGTACTAATTTCACCAGGAAACAGAAGCGATACCTTCAGATTCCTTAGGCTCACTACTAGACTGCAGACAAAGAGGGAACCGGCCTGGTAGCAGGACATACTGCTAACTAGTTTCTGGATCAGCACCAATGACAATACCACATGAAGCCAAGCAAAACACTTATGCCCCCCCCACCCAAGAAAAAAAAGAAAAAGATAAACCAAAACAACACTTATGGTCCAATGATTAAGACATTTCCAAACTGTGACCAAAATGAGGACTGATTGGAGTGACTTGCCAATCCTAAACGATCTCTGAGAAACAACTTAAAAGCCTAGATTGCAATAACCCATCTTGGCAGCACTTTGAAAGCACTGATCACAAAATCAAATGCCTACAGAGACAAGGTAGGCGATGAAAGTGAGCAGTATGCAAGTACAGGAGGGAGGGAGGGTAAATTGGAGAACACAAGCTTGATTAAAAGGGGGTAGCTGCTACTTGGCTCTGGCAAACTGTTGCCAGATCTTGATTTTTTTCATAAATTAGCTGGCAACTGATTAAACCTTAAAAACAAAACAAGCAAAAATCTACTATTTGGGGCACCAGAACCATCTGATTAGCCTTAGCATTACTAAAAGTGAGACAGTTAGACACCTGCTAATGCAGGGCAAAATAAGGCACACAGCACCACCTATGAAGTACTCTTGCCAGAAAGGCTGAACCTGACTCTAACCAAGTTTCCAGAGCTAACTCTCATTTACAGGAATATGAGGGACAGAAGGAAAGGTTAAATGATACACAAGGCAACAAAGACAAATCCAGAATGTAGGAATTCTACAGGACAACTAACCAGCTTAAACAACCTTATGACATGAAGAACGTTTTTAAATGGGAAGGCAGAATTGTTCTTGACTAAAAGAAACTTAGAAGATAAAACAATCCAATATAACTTGTAGGCCTTGATTTGAACAGACCAAGTCTAAGACCTCATTTGTAAAATAATGTGGAAAGTGAAGTTATGGATCAGATACCAAATGACGCCATGGACAGACATGGCAATGGCACTGTGGTATTTAAGAAGAAGTCCATTATTTTTTAAAAGGTGTGTATAGAAGTGGAATGTGTAGGGTTGCAATGATGCATTGTCTAGGATTTCCTTTAAAATACTTTAACCGGGGGACGCCTGGGTGGCTCAGTTGGTTAAGCGGCTGCCTTCGGCTCAGGTCATGATCCCAGTGTCCTGGAATGGAGTCCCACATTGGGCTCCTTGCTCAGCGGGGAGCCTGCTTCTCCCTCTACCTCTGCCTGCCATTCTGTCTGCCTGTGCTCGCTCCCACTCTCTCTCTGACAAATAAATAAATAAAATCTTAAATAAATAAATAAATAAAATACTTCAACCGGGGCGCCTGGGTTGCTCAGTGGGTTAAAGCCTCTGCCTTTGGCTCAGGTCATGATCCCAGGGTCCTGGGATCGAGCCCCGCATCGGGCTCTCTGCTCAGCAGGGAAGCCTGCTTCCTCCTCTCTCTCTGCCTGCTTCTCTGCCTACTTGTGATCTCCATCTGACAAATAAATAAATGAATAAAATATTTTTAAAAAAATAAAATACTTCAACCAAGGGCGCCTGGGTGGATCAGTCAGTCAAGCATCCGACTCTTGTCTTCAGCTCAGGTCATATCTCATGGGAGCAAGCCCAGTGCCGGGCTGCTCTGTGCTCAGCGGGGAGTCTGCCTGAGGATTCTCTCTCTCCCTCTGACCACCCCCCCCCACTGCTCATTCTCTTTCTCTCTCTCTCAAATGGATAAATCTTTAAAAAATAAAAATAAATAAAATTTATTTATTTATTTACCCTGCAACCGGAGTACCTGCACAGCTCATTCAGTTAAGCATCAGACTCTTAATCTCAGCTAAGGTCTTAATCTCATGGTTGTGAGTTCAAACCCCGCACTTAAAAATAAAATAAAATACTTTAACCTGTGTAGGGGGGGCACACAATACCTGAGGGAAAGCTAAAACAAATATGGGAAAATACTGATAACTGTTGAATATGAGTGACAGGTATATGAGGGCTAATTTCATTATTTTCTCCTATGTGTGTTTGAAATTTGTCATTTTTTTTAAATTTTTTTTTTTAATTTGTCAGAGAGAGAGAGGGAGCAAGCACAGGCAGACAGAGTGGTAGGCAGAGGCAGAGGGAGAAGCAGGCTCCCCGCCGAGCAAGGAGCCCGATGTGGGACTCGATCCCAGGACGCTGGGATCATGACCTGAGCCGAAGGCAGCCGCTTAACCAACTGAGCCACCCAGGCGTCCCGAAATTTGTCATTATTAAATAAAACTCTTCATGTCAAACAAAACAGGTCTGCATTTAAACAGTGGGCTCCCAATATGTAAATTTATCAAGCCTCATTGTTCACTTTGGTTAGAAACAGTAAAAAAAGCAAAAAATAAACTTAACACCTTAAAAGATTATAACAAAAACATAAGTATGTAAATAACAACTACTACTACCAACACATGAGAAATTACAATACTCTACTCATCGTTCTTCACGTGCATTACTTCATTTAGTCTATCAGTGTCGCCATCTGACAGATGAAGAAACTGAAGTGCATGCTTGAAGCCTCCCTGCTGATAACCGATAAAACTAAAACTTGAACTTAGAACTTCCCAGAGCCCAAACTGTTAAAACTGTTAAAGTATTCTCCCTCTGATAGGTTTTATTAATTTTGTCCAGCATTTGCTCTATCAAGCTGCCAGGCTCTAAGAGAGATACAACACACCTGTAGGCAAGCACTCATGGAAAGATCACCCAAATCCAACAGTAAAATGAGGGGGGAAAGAAAAAACGAAGATGAGTAATTGTGTATGACACTAAGTGTAAAAGAAGAGAGAGAAAACCATACACACACACACACACACACACACACACACACACAATCTTTTACCTATTCAAAAATATTTCTTTAAATAAAATATTTAAAAAGGCAATCACTGGGGTGCCTGGGTGGCTCAGTGGGTTAAAGCCTCTGCTTTCGGCTCAGGTCATGATCCCGGGGTCCTGGGATCAAGCCCCACATCGGGCTCCCTGCTCAGCGGGAACCCTGCTTCCTCCTATCTCTCTTTGCCTGCCTCTGCCTACTTGTGATCTCTGTCAAATAAATAAATAAAATCTTTAAAAAATAAATAAATAAAAATAAAAATAAATAAAAAATAAAAAGGCAATCACTCCTCTGCTAGATCTTTTAATCTCTATTTCTACCAACCTAGAAGCCAACCCCAACACTGCTGCCTAGAAACTTTTCCAACTAGAACCCAGTTTTTTAAACAAAGTCATGAAGCTTCCACGCTCAGGGGGCCTCAAATTAATCCCTCATGCCCTAATTTATCACTAGTTCTAGATGCCTCCCCACAAAATGGACCCTTTCAGACTAATCTTTCAAAACAATAATCAGTCCTATTAGATGTCTAATCTTTCTTGAAGTTCTTCTTCCCTGTTCATGTGGCTTAAGAAGTTTCTCTTTATGGGGCGCCTGGGTGGCTCAGTGGGTTAAGCCTCTGCCTTCGGCTCAGGTCATGATCTCAGGGTCCTGGGATCAAGCCCCGAATCGGGCTCTCTGCTCAGCAGGGAGCCAGCTTCCCCCTCTCTCTCTGCCTGCCTTTCTGCCTACTTGTGATCTGTGTCAAGTAAATAAATAAAGTCTTAAAAAATAAAAGATTTATTTTTGTGGGGTCAGGGAGCAGAGGGAGAGGGAGACAGAATCCCGACCAGGCCCTATGCTGAGCACAGAGCCCCACACAGGGCTCAATCTCACAACCCCAAGATCAGGACCTGGGGCGAAATCAAGAGTCAGAAACTTAACCCTACCTAGGCACCCCGGCTTTGTAAAATTTTAAAGGCAGTAAATATCAAAATGAAAAGAAAAGATTTTCCCTATTTAATTGAACCCATTGGCAATTTCCTCCAACAACCAAGACACAAAGAAACACTAGTATTTTCTGCATATTTGAGTTTGGAATGCCTAAAGCACTGTCTAAAAGAACAGCACTCAAATTTTTTTTTTAAGATTTTATTTTTATTTTATTTATTTATTTATTTATTTTTATTATTTATTTGTTAGAGAGAGAGCAAGCGAGCACAGGCAGACAGAGAGGCAGGCAGAGGCAGAGGGAGAAGCAGGCTCCCCGCCGAGCAAGGAGCCCGATGTGGGACTCGATCCCAGGACACTGGGATCATGACCTGAGCCGAAGGCAGCCGCTTAACCAACTGAGCCACCCAGGCGTCCCTAGCCCTCAAATTTTCATCACCTAACTGTGGGGCAAAAAATTCAGTCAATTTCCACCCTACCTAATTTAATGAATGAAACGGTACTTCTTTTGTTGAATTAACAATGAAGACACGAGAAGTAAACAATGAGAAATTCCAGAAACAACTGCTTCTGGAAGTACATTATTTGGGCCCAGCCCACTGACCACTACCCATACATACCACAGCACCAAACTAGAAAGTGTTCCTGCAGAAGGCTCGGTCTCTCTCCCACTCCAACTTTCTCATATGATCCCCCAAATTATCATAGATTTAGACACCCTGCAACCCCTCTGCTGTGTCACACCTCCTCTGTCTTTTCCCCATGCTGTTCCTTCTGAAGATTTTTATTTATTTATTTGACAGACAGAGATCACAAATAGGCAGAGAGGCAGGCAGAGAGAGAAGGAAGGGAAGCAGGCTCCCCGCTAAGCAGAGAGCCCAACGCAGGCTGATCCCAGGACCCTGGGATTATGACCCGAGCCGAAGGCAGAGGCTTTAACCCACTGAGTCACCCAGGGCCCCCCGTGCTATTCCTTCTACTTGGAACACTCTCTTCTCACTTGGACTAGTTAACTTCCAGGAAGCCTTCCAAAGTCACTCTCCTTTTCCTCACTACAACCCATACTTCCACCAGGACTAAACCAAGTGTTCTTCTCTGTGCTTCCATGGCACTCAATGCATATCTCCCTCACACCACTTACCACAATATATTTGGTCATCATTATTTGTGGATTTTGTATTTGTGAATTAAGCTACTTGCTAAAACTCATTAATAACACCAAAATCAGGGGCACCTGGGTGGCTCAGTCATTAAGCATCTGCCTTTGGCTCAGGTCATGATCCCAGGGTCCTGGGATCAAGCCCCACATCGAGCTCCCTGCTTGGCGGGAAGCCTGCTTTCCCCTCTCCCACTCCCCCTGCTTGTGTTTCCTCTCTCACTGTGTCTCTGTCAAATAAATAAATAAAATCTTATGAAAAAAAAAACCACCAAGGGGCACCTGGGTGGCTCAGTGGGTTAGGCCTCTGCCTTCAGCCCAGGTCATGATCTCAGGGTCCTGGGATCGAGCCCCGCATCGGGCTCTCTGCTCAGCAGGGAGGCTGCTTCCCCCTCTCTCTCTGCCTGCTGGTCTGTCTACTTGCGATCTCTTTCTCTCTGTCAAATAAATAAATAATTTAAAAAATCTTTAAAAAAAAGAAGAAAAAACCACCAAAATCAATACCCATGGTGCTTTTGCAGTCATTCATGGACATACCCAAAATGGCAGAAAATTCAAGTCGCCTGATACACATGTTCCCAGCTGATGTTCAGCAAGATGACTCTCTGACTTCTTGTCCAAGTTCTCAAACTTTAAGCAAGTGCCCTTTTCATGGTCTATTTAAAGCCATGTTTTTCATGCTTTTTGTTGGTAATTTCACTGTTTAAAATGGCCTCCAAGGCTGTGATGTGCCTTACAGAGAAAATGTGTGTCTGTTCAGGCACAAGTTATCATGGTGTCAGTCATGAGTTCAATGTTAATGAATCAATAATACATATTAAATAAAGTGACTATAAACAGAAACCTACATAAAACAAGGTTATGGGGCACCTCGGTGGCTCAGTCAGTTGAGCATTCAATTCTAGATTTTGGCTCAGGTCATGATTTCAGGGTTGTGAGATCAAGCCTCACTTTGAGCTCCACGATGAGCATACAACCTGCTTAGGATTCTCTGTGCCTCAGCCCTTGCCTCTTCTCCCCACTCTCTCTCTCTAAAAACCAAACAAACAAACGAAAAAGGTATGTATTGATTACTTGATGAAATTCTTATAACCAGAGGCTCACAGAAACCTAAGCCTGTATATCCCTTAGATGCAATGGTTCAGGGGCACTTGGGTGGCTCAGTTCTGCTAAACATCTGCCTTCGGCTCAAGTCATGATCCCAAGGTTCTGGGATCGAGCCACGCACTGGGCTCCTTGCTCAGCAGGAAGCCTGCTTCTCCCACTGCCTCTGCCTGCTGCTCTGCCTACTTGTGCCCTCTCTCTCTTCTTGTTAAATAAATAATCTTTAAAAAAAAAAAAAAGGGAAGAAGCAGTGGTTCAGTATTCACTAATTCAGTGTCTGTGGTGACTTTCTAGGATATAACTACCACAAATGACAATAACCAACTGTATACCCAAACATTCTGTTTATATGGCCATTACTTCCACCAGATAAGAGTCTGGCAAACCAGGCCCACAAGCCAGAGGCGGGCTGCCTTCAACCGGTCTTTGTAAATAAAGTTTTACTGGAACCCAACCGTGCTCATTCATTTATGCACTGTCTACAGCTATTTTAGCACCCCAACAGCTGGGCAAGTAGCCGTAACAGAGACCATACGGCCTGCAAAAAAGCCTCAGATATTGACTATCTGGCCTTTTTCAGAAAAAGCTTGCTGACCCATGCACTAGACTCTAAGCTCTTTGAGGTAATAATAATGTCCTATTCATCTTTACAACCCTAGCATAAAGCTGGCACAAAAGGAGAGGTTAGACTTTAGTCTGGTTAAGCATGGGACCCAGAAGCAGCCCTCTACTCTAAAAACTCAAGATAAGGGCGCCTGGGTGGCTCAGTGGGTTAAAGCCTCTGCATTCTGCTCAGGCCATGATCCTAGAGTCCTGGGATCGAATCCTGCATCAGGCTCTCGAGAGCCTGCTTCCTCCTCTCTCTCTCTGATCTCTGTCTGTCAAATAAATAAATAAATAAATCCTTAAAAAAAAAAAAACCTCAAAATAAACTGCAGTTTATCTTAAATATAAACAAGTCCTGAAAAAAAAAAAATACCATCAAAAGAAATAAAATAGGGGTGCCTGGGTGGCTCAGTGGGTTGAGCTTCTGCCTTTGGCTCATGATCTCAGGGTCCTGGGATCAAGCCCCACATCCGGCTCCCAGCTCAGTGGGGAGCCTAATTCCTCCCCACCCCTGCCTGCTGCTCTTGCCTACTTGTGATATCTCTCTGTCAAATAAATAAGTAAAATCTTTAAAAAAAGAAAGAAAAAGAAGAAATAAAATAAATATTGGTATGGTTTAAAAACCACTGGGTGGGTGCAATAAGTGAGACTCAAATAAGAAAAGGCTGAACAACAGGTTATTAGGACCTACTGAGGTATGATCCAGTCTGAACCCCAAAACACACTGAGAAGGGTGAGAGAGAAGGAAGATTTGTCAAGAGGTTGGCCAAATACACAATGACACTTCATTACCTAAAGACATTTTCCACACATAGCACCAAACAATAACCACAGTCAGTTCGGGGTAATGCTGGGAAATGGTAAATCAAATCATGCCAAAACATGAGAACTCACTAAGGCTTCAGAGACAAACATCTATCAATGGCTCCTGTTCTCATTTGTTCATTCTTCCCCAGTAGACAGATTCGAGTTACATTCTGTTCAAGATATGATCAGAGGAGTTTCATCAGAGACCCTGGCCTCTCAGTGTGAAAACTGTTTCTGATGCTATAATCTCCTTAATTAACTCACTACCTGCAAAAACTCATTTGCTAAGCAGCAACCCTTTTCTGATCTCCAAAGGGAGCTGCGGTAGAGCAGAAGGCACATCCACTAAATAAAGAATGTTTGCAACCCTGGTGACATTGAATTTGAGTAGCCTAGCTGGCAGGGGTAGAGTTTAAATATGAGTCTCAATTAGTTTAAAAGGATGCCACTTATAGTTGAGGTTGGCAGTCCCTCCCCAGTAAGCGTGTTCAACCCAAACCACATCTCAAGGCTGAAAACCAACAACCCACAAGCTAACCTCCTACAGCCATTCAGAGAGAGATCCAAAGCCTGTGCCTGGTAGAGAGAAAACAAACTAGTTGGGACTCTACTATCATTAATAACAACCACCTGGAGCCTAACTTTCTGCTTCTTATTCATGGATGTGAATTTTAGTAGTTTGTGCTAGAAAATCTCTAGGAATTGCTAAGGGAACAATTCCTAGTAAGGCTAATCACCCAAAAAAGACAACTAAAATGAACAAGCATGCACAGAAAATACACAAATTACACAGATAAGGTAAAGAAATGACCTATACGAGTATAATGAAATATCATTCAATCATACTAAGAACATACCAAAAAAAGATATTCTTATGTGGAAATACACTCAGTTCTGCTATAACCCTTGTTTTGAAAATATCCATTTGTTCCACTGTGATAAATACATTGGAGAACAATTTGAGCATAGCCCAAATTTTGCATCTCCTTACACGTGATTTTGTTCATGAGAAACACTGAGTGAGCACAGAAAATTGCACTCAGCTGAACTGACCTACAGAGAAATAGAAAATATACACACTCTCCAGATATCTACCAGCTACCACAGTTTACGTGAACTCATTCTAGGTCACACCAATCCACATCGAATCTTTTTTTTTTTTTAAGATTTTATTTATTTATTTGATAGACAGAAATCACAAGTAGGCAGAGAGGCAGAGAGAGAGGAGGAAGCAGGCTGTCCACAGAGCAGAGAGCCCGATGTGGGGCTCAATCCCATGACCCTGGGATCATGACCTGAGCCGAAGGCAGCGGCTTTAACCCACTGAGCCACCCAGGTGCCCCTCCACATCGAATCTTACATCCAATTTCAAATAACTCTCCTTCTACCACTTCACAATAACACTAAAGCTGCAATCCTTCTGAAGTCCGCTTCTAGAGTTCTTTTCTTTTCCAAAATAATATTTATACATTTCTTAACCAATGGACATGTATAAAATTACGTTAACTGTCTTATTAGGTTCATATCTTTTTTTTTTTTTAAATAAGTCACTGAGGATGTTTCTCAGTGTTGTGCCCCTAACCACATCTTGTCCATGAGCTCTGTGGCTTTTTTTCTGTGTGATTTTACACAGCACAGTGATTTTTAGGGCTGTGTGTGTCATAACATTATAACAGGACTGTATGTCCAATTTGTAAGTTAAAAAAGCAAACTACAGGGCACCTGGGGCAATGATGATCAGGCTGAAAATATAAAAACAGCTTCACAAATAGTTTAAAAAAGAAATGACCATTTTACTCTGTATATGTCTCTAATTATTTGAAATTTCTACCAAAAATACATCCATATGGAGCACCTGGGTGGCTCAGTGGGTTAAAGCCTCTGCCTTCAGCTCGGGTCATGATCTCAGGGTCCTGGGATCGAGCCCCACGTGGGGCTCTCTGCTCAGCAGGGAGCCTGCTTCCCCTCCCTCTCTGCCCACCTCTCTGCCTGCTTGTAATCTCTCTCTGTCAAATAAATAAATAAAATCTTAAAAAAAAATACATCCAGATATTATTAATATGATTAAAAATAAAATAATCAGTAAAAATTAACAGATCTAATGCCAGCCCATATGCTGAAAATGCCTTCTCTGAGATGCAAACAAGAATAAAAACACAGACTTAAGGATGCCTGAGTGGCTCAGTTGGCTCAGTGGCTCAGTTGGCTCCATTGGGCTCCCTGCTCAGTGAGGAGCCTACTTCTCCCTCTGCCCCTCTGCTCCCCTACCCCACTTGTGCTCACTTTACTCTCTCTCTCTCTCTCTAACAAATAAAATCTTTAAAGAAAAAAAAAAGAATAAAAACACAGACTCATAAACACATTCCTTAAGAATCAATGAAATACCTAATGGAAGAGAGAGATCTATGGGATATTAGTTATAATCTTAACTCTTTTTTTTTTTTTTAATTTTTATTTACTTATTTGACAGACAGAGATCACAAGTAGGCAGAGAGGCAGGCAGAGAGAGAAAGAGAGGAAGGGAAGCAGGCTCCCCACCGAGCAAAGAGCCCGATTCGGGGCTCGATCCCAGGACCCTGGGATCACGACCTGAGCTGAAGGCAGAGGCTTTAACCCACTGAGCCACCCAGGCGCCCCTAGTTATAACCTTAACTCTTAAGAAGAATACTCCCTAACCTTGAGGTAAAGGTCAAAGAAAGCCACAAAATGCTTTCTCAAACTGTAGTTACTTGCATTTTATTTATTTACTTAAAAGATTTATTTATTTGAGGGGCGCCTAGGTGGCTCAGTGGGTTAAAGCCACTGCCTTCAGCTTGGGTCATGATCCCAGGGTTGTGGGATCGAGCCCCGCATCGGGCTCTCTGCTCTGCGGACAGCCTGCTTCCTCCTCTCTCTCTCTGCCTACTTGTGATCTCTGTCTATCAAATAAATAAATAAAATCTTTAAAAAAATAAAAGATTTATTTATTTGAGAGAGAAAGATGTGAGAGCACAGAGGGAGGAGCAGAGGGAAAGAATCAGACTCCCTGCTGATCGTGAAGCCTGGTATGGGCCCTGAGATCATGACCTGAGTCAAAACCAAGAGTCCACGCTCAACGGACTAAGACACCCAGGCACCCCTGTTGCTTTCATTTTAGAGACAGACAGTGGAGCTAACACAATAGAACAATTTCTCTCTTACTCAAATAGGCTTCCCATTTGGGGCTGCAATATCCAAACTAGAAGAGGACAGCAGCGAGAGAGTCTACCAGAGCTGCAACTCCTCTGAAGCAGCTCATGCAAACCGTAGCACATGGCAAACTGGAAGTTTCATTTATAAGTAATGACTACTTTCCCTGTCATGCAGAAAACAGCTAAAGACTAAAAAGGCTAAAGGAAAAGAAGTGGAAATTTTATTATTTTTTAAAGATTTTATTTGTTGTGGTGCCTGGGTGGCTCAGTGGGTTAAAGCCTCTGCCTTCAGCTTGGGTCATGATCCCAGGGTCCTGGGATTAAGCCCCGCATTGGGCTCTCTGCTTGGCAAGGAGCCTGCCTCCCTTCCTCTCTCTCTGCCTGCCTCTCTGCCTACTTGTGATCTCTATCTGTCAGATAAATAAATAAATAAATAATCTTTAAAAAAAAAAAAGAGTTTATTTATTTATTTTAGAGAGAGGGTCAGAAGAAGAGCACAGGGAGAGGGACAGCAGACTCTGTGGTGAGCACAGAGCCTGATGCAGGGCCTATCCCACAGCCCAAGATCATGACCTGAGCCAAAACCAATAGTTGGGCAATCAACCGAATGAGCCACCTAGGTACCCCGGAGAAATTGAAATTTTAAATTAAACCCCAAAGAAATACTCCTCACCCACCAACCTTTGATTCATTCTTGATTGCAGACAATCATGTCTCCAACTTCAAAAAGAAAACATCAAAAAGGCCCTCCCTCATCTTCCTCCTACAACACTCACAAACTTTCCTGACTCTCTATTACTTGTTCCTCCTTTACCTCAAATATAAGAAAGAGGGATCTCTCCCTCTCATTCAGGCTAATTCCTGCACTTGTGCTCCAGATTTCTCTCCCTTCCAATCCTCTGCAAGGACCTCTCCCTGCCATCCATCTCCTTTCTCTCTTAGATTGTCAACCTATTTATCGTTTTTTTCCTCAAGTGACTAAAACAACTCTCATGACTTCAGTTCCATCTCTAAGAGGCTGCCTTCAAATACCTTCATCTCTAACCCAGGATGCTCTCCCCAGCTTCATATATGATAGCCTTTAAATCTCTCTTCAATGTCCTATAGAAATTTCAAAATGTCTAAAACTAAACTCTTCATTTTCTCCTAAAACCAATTCTACCTCTATTCCCTATCTCAAGGAATAGACCAGCGTTCACCCAGAAATACCTAGGTAGATGTTACTTTTGACTTCCTCTTGTCCTTCAGCTCCCCCTGTCCAATCAAGTCCTTCAGCTCCCCCTGTCCAATCAAGTCCTTCGGATTCTACCTCATTAATATGCCTTACATTTATTCCCTTCTCCTCATCTCCAGACCCATTTCCTGGCTCAGGTCCTCTCCACATCATACTCGGATTATTGCAGCCCTCCTCCTACTCTTGTTATTTCTAGTCTTACCCTTCTCCAAACTTTTCATAAAGCAGCCGAAGTTATATTCTAAAATGTGTTATCTGACAAGTTACTTCCTTATTTAAAGCATTCAATAGTTTCCTACTACCTTCAGGATAAAGGTCAAATTATCTACTACATAACCCTTCAAGATGTGGTCCCACCTCACCCCACCATCCACTCCACTAAGAATTTTACTCTCAAGGCACAATGAATCAGCCATTTGCAGTTTTCCTACTATGCTCTCTCTCCGACTAGCTTCACAGAATCCCAACAGAATCTTTAAGTATCATACTGGTGATTCCAAACACAAAGCAGCAAAAAATTCTCATCCTATACTAAGTAGATCTTCTTCAGAAAAACAAGTTTTACTAAATTCTGTAGTGCCACATAGTGGTGAGAGAGGGAAGCACATAATAAAGATGAAGTGTATGTAGCTGTTGAAAGGATGGCAGAAAGCCTGACGTGATTTACCTTCCCTGGGATTCATAGGAAATGTCTGTGCAGTGCCTCCCAGTTGCATGTACTGGGGCATCCAATTTTACTTAGTCTTGCTCATTATATCACTCTCAGGAACTTACATCACTTGGGCTCAGGCTTCCCAGCCCATTCTCCTGCTCAGAATCCTTCCCAGATTCAGTGCCCTGGGAGGACCGGGGATGTGATGGATGGATCCAGATCTCTAAGCGAGTGGTGTCATCTCCAACATGCCGGAAAGTAGACTTCTTTCCTTTCCGCCACTGGTCGGGGCTCAGTTCCAATTCCTCGTGTTGCTTTTTTTCCATCTGTTCTGCCTGTACGATATACAAACACATAAGCTCAAACTCTCCTGGGATTCAGCTAATAAAAAGAGGCACTCACCTCATCTGAGTTTGTTGCCCAGGGGCTATAAAAAGTAAAGACTTTGCTATAGTCCCTAAGTAGCAAAGTATTATCTGCTTTGTCTCATAGATGTTATTAATTCCATAATCTAGATGCACAGGGACACCTGGGTGGCTCAGTTGGTTAAGCGGCTGCCTTCGGCTCAGGTCATGATCCCAGTGTCCTGGGATCGAGTCCCACATCGGGCTCCTTGCTCGGCGGGGAGCCTGCTTCTCCCTCTGCCTCTGCCTGCCACTCTGTCTGCCTGTGCTCGTTCGCTCTCTCTCCCTCTCTTTCTGACAAATAAATAAATAAAATATTTTTTAAAAAAAATCTAGATGCACACCCAAGGGCCCTGAAGAACTCTCCTGAAGATGACTGACTCCATCAGCACAGCCCAGTGGGACCCTCTGAGGACATTATAAGGCATTCCCCTGAGGACACAGAAGCACTAAGAGAAACACATTCTTTTAGGAAGGAATGAGTCTGCCTGCACCCCACTCACCTTTCGTTTGGTCTCCTCAAACAAGCTCATGAGACTCTCCTTGGCAGTCAGGATAGGGTTGCTGGCAGCTAAACTGCGCATATAGTAATAGACAGCATCAAGCTTCCTCCTCTGCAGAAAGAGGCCAGAGACATCAAGTCAACCAATCCTTTTCCTGACTCCAGCCTGAGTCAGCTGACCTAGAAAACCTTACTATCTCTCCCAGGCTAAGGAATTCCAATAAGAACATCAGAATGCTATCCACGGGAGGAACCACAGCGATTACGTCAGGGATCTCTCCTGGCACAGGACTCTGTCTTACATGCAGAGGTACTCTAAGAGCCAAGCACTCACAAGAGGGAAAAAGAATAAAGAGCCTCATCAAATATAAAATCCAATTACATTCTGTTTTTAGAGAAAGAAATTGTTCAACTCACTAGTTGTTAGCTAAAAATATATAATAACGACAACATCACTGACTTAAGCATAGTAAGACAAGTGACCATCACTTCATAGATTTTACCTCTAAACCTAAGAACATCGCCCCATAGGCCTTATTAGTCCCATTTTAAAGATGAGGAAATGGGTACCCAGGCAGATTGTTGTCCAACAACATAACTTGTCCAACAAGGCCTCAAAGCCAAATCCTGGGTATGCCAATATATGAACCTATGTCTGTCTGGCTCCTGAATTCAGGTTTGTACTATACCACACTGACTCTGCAAAGAAAGGGAAATATAAAACTATTATCCAATGAATTCATCAAATAAATACTTCAAGTCTGTTTCACAGCCAATTAATAATGAAAAGAAGTAAAAGAAAGGGAGAAGTTCAGAAAGGAGGAAAAAAACACTGAAACAAAGGGAGAAAGAATGTCAAAAAGACATTTTCTCCAACTTCATATTCATTTTTCCTTTTTTTTTGTCTCAAAATGCATTTAGAACACTAACTTCTTTCTCACCCCAGTAACTCATTCTTCAAAAGTTGCATCTTAAAAAAACAATAACAAAAAACCTCATGGGGTGCCTGGGTGGCTCTGTGGGTTAAAACCTCTGCTTTCAGCTCAGGTCATGATCTCAGGGTCCTGGGATCAAGCCCCACATCAGGTTCTCCGCTCAGCAGGGAGCCTGCTTCCCCCCGCCCCCTCTGCCTGCCTCTCTGCCTACTTGTGATCTGTCTGTCAAATAAATAAAATCTTTAAAAAATAAATAAATAAAAATTAAAAAAAAAACTTTGCATCTTCTATTCAGCTAGCATTGTTAAAGGTACACATTCTAAGGTCAACTGCCTGAGTTCGAAGTAGGTCCTGCCATTCATTGGGTAGATACTTATTAGAAGATATTTATACACCTATGGCTCCTAAAATGAATAAGATTCATACTTACTGTATGACGATATACTGTTACAGTCAGTTAAATGGGGGCTATTTTTTTTGTTTCTTATTTTTTCAGGTTTCATTTTTAAGTAATCTCTACTACACCCAATGTGTGGCTCAAACTCACAACCCCGAGATTAACAGTCACATGCTCTACTAACTGAGCCAGACAGGCAACCCTAATGGGGGCTATTTTAATAATATCCCAATCTGTACTGATCTCAGCCTATACCACTCACTTAATTTTAGATTGCATTTTGTCCATTCTACAATGATTTTTTCATATTTTAACATTTCTGAAATCAAGACAGAATTTACAATCAATATCTACCATTATGTCTATTTATAATTCACATATTCTTTTTTAGTGGTCCAGAAAATAATGGCACATCTAATCAACTGCATCACATTTCATGAAGTCTAATTCGTATCACTGTCTACACACCTCACTTGTGTTCTCAACACATTCTTCAGAACAGAAACCATACCACATATTCATCAATCACAGCACCTAGCAAAGTACCGTGCAGTTTCTCACTGAATTCTTGAAATTCACTGAATGACTGATTGGAGGAGACAAAAAAATCGAGATAGTGATGTTAAAAGACAACTAGGATAAAAGGGAGACAAAAAAAGAGGGATAGAAGAAAAGAGCTTGAAAGGACCACTAATTTAGGTCAGAGGTCTGTGAAAGAAAAATATACCAGTTTAGTCAGAATGGCAAAAAGCCACGGAAGGAATCAATGAAGTTGTAAGACATTATGATCAATGCTCAAAAATCAGTTATATTTCTATATATTAGTATTAAACAATCTTCAAAAGAAATTAAGAAAATAATTCTATTTACAATAGCCTCAAAAATAATAACATACCGAGGAATAAGTTTAACCAAGGAAGTGAAAATTATAAAGCATGTCTGAAAGAAATTAAAGAAGACCTAAATAAATCAAAAACATCTGTATAAATACTCCCCAAAGCAACTACACAGTCAATGTAATTCCTATGAAAATCCCAATGACTCTTTTTGCAGAAATGAAAAAGCTGATCTTTTTTATAAATTTTTTTTTTAAGATTTTATTTATTTATTTGTCTGAGAGAGAACAGGAGCGAGCACAGGCAGACAGAGTGGCAGGCAGAGGCAGAGGGAGAAGCAGGCTCCCTGCCGAGCAAGGAGCCCGATGTGGGACTCGATCCCAGGACGCTGGGATCATGACCTGAGCCGAAGGCAGCTGCTTAACCAACTGAGCCACCCAGGCGTCCCGAAAAAGCTGATCTTAAAATCCATACGGAATTACAAGAAACCCCAAACAGCCAAACTCATCTTGAAAAAGAAGAACAAAGGTGGAAAACTCATATATCCTGATTTCAAAATTTACCACAAAGCTATAGTAATTAAAAAATGTGGTGCTGGGATAAGGATAGACATACAGATCCACGCAAGAGAACTGAGAGTCCAAAAATAAATCCAGGCACCAATTGATTTTCAACAAGGATCCCAAGACTATTCAATGGGGAAAGAACAGCCTCTTCAACAAATGGTACTAGAAGAACTGGATATCCACATGCAAAAGAATGAAGTTGGACCCCTATTTTATACCATATACAAAAATAAATGAAAAATGAATCAAAGATCTAAATATAAAAACTATAAAAACTCTTAGAAGAGGAGCACCAGGGTAGCTAAGTCACTTAAATGTCCAACTCTTGGTTTCTGCTCAAGTCATGATCTCATGGGTCATGAGATCGAGCCCTGCATCAGGCTCTGCGCTCAGCGGGGAGTTGGCTTAAAGATTCACTCCCTCTTGAGGCACCTGGGTGGCTCAGCCGATTAGGCAGTTGCCTTCAGCTCAGGTCATGATCCCAGGGTCCTGGGATCCAGCACTGCATTGGGCTCCCTGCTCGGTGGAGAGTTTCTCCCTCTCCCTCTGCCTACTTGTGCTCTCTATCTCTCTGTCAAATAAATAAATAAAATCCTTAAAAAAAAAAAAAAGATTCTCTCCCTTGGCCCCTCCCCCAACGCATGCATGCATGCACCCTCTCTCTAATAAATAAATAATTTTTTTTTTAAGATTTTATTTATTGGGATGCCTGGGTGGCTCAGTTGGTTAAGCAGCTGCCTTCGGCTCAGGTCATGATCCCAGCGTCCTGGGATCGAGTCCCACATCGGGCTCCTTGCTTGGCAGGGAGCCTGCTTCTCCCTCGGCCTCTGCCTGCCACTCTGTCTGCCTGTGCTCGCTCTCCCTGACAAATAAAATAAAATAAAAAAATCTTTAAAGATTTTATTTATTTAGGGGCACCTGGATGGCTCAGTGGTTGAAGCCTCTGCCTTCGGCTCAGGTCATGATCTCAGGGTCCTGGGATCAAGCCCGCATGGGGCTCTCTGCTTAGTGGGGAGCCTGCTTCCCCTCCTCTCTCTGCCTGCCTCTCTGCCTGCTTGTGATCTCTGTCAAATAAATAAATAAACTCTTTAAAAAAAAAAGATTTTATTTATTTATTTGTTAGAGAGAGAGAAGGAGAGCACAAGCAAGGGGAGCTGCTACAGGCAGAGGGAGAAGCAGGCTCCCCACTGAGCAAGGAGCCTAATGTGGGACTCGATCCCAAGACCCTGGGACTCAAGCCAAAGGCAGATGCTTAACCAATGAACCACCCATGCGTCCTGAAAGCAGGATCTTAAAGAGATTTTTGTACACTCACGTTTATGGCAGCATTATTCACAATGGCACTGACAAAGTGATAAACAAAATATGGTATATACGGGGCGCCTGGGTGGCTCAGTGGGTTGAGCCTCTGCCTTCGGCTCCGGTCCTGATCTCAGGGTCCTGGGATCAAGCCCGCATCCCTCTGCTCAGCAGGGAGCCTGCTTCCCGCCCCCTCTCCTTGCCTCTCTGCCTACTCGTGATCTCTGTCAAATAAATAAATAAAATATTTTTCTAAAAAATGTGGTATATACACACAACTGAGTGCTATTCAGCCTTAAAGAGAAAATTCTGACACAAGCTGTAACATGGATGGACCTTGAGGATATAATGCTAAGTGATATAAGCCAGTCACAAAAAGACAAATACTGTAAGATTCCACTTATATTAAGTACCTAAAGTAGACAAATTCAGAGATAGAAAGTAGAAGAGTGGTTGTCAATGGCTGGAGGGAGGGGAAAATGGGGAGTTGCTTAATTAATGGTATAAAGTTTCATTTTTGCAAGATGAAGAGAGTTCTGGAGATGGTAAATTTCATCTTATGTATATTTTACAATTAAAATATTTCTTCCTGGGATGCCTGGGTGGCTCAGTTGGTTAAGCAGCTGCCTTTGGCTCAGGTCATGATCCCAGTGTCCTGGGATCGAGTCCCACATCGGGCTCCTTGCTTGGCAGGGAGCCTGCTTCTCCCTCTGCCTCTGCCTGCCACTCTGTCTGCCTGTGCTCGCTCTCTCTCTCTCTCTCTAACAAATAAATAAATAAAATCTTTTTTAAAAATAAATAAAATAAAATATTTTTCCTTTTTTTAATTTAAGTAAAATATGGGCAAAGGATTTAAATAGACATTTCTCCAAATGACCTATAAGTGCAGCTCAACATCATTAGTTATTAGGGAAATGCAAATCAAAACCACCATGAGATACTACTTCAAAGTCAATAGATTTATAGATTTATAGATAACAACAAAATGATTCTAAAGTTTATATGGAAAGGCAAAAGATCCAGAACAGCCTACACAATACTGACAAAGAACAACATGGTCGGAAGACCGAACTACCCAACTTCATGACTTACCATAAAGCTACTATAAACAAGAAAATGTGGTACTGGCCAAAGAGACAAACAGATCAGTGGAATGGAATAGAGAGCCCAGAAATAGACCCACACAAATACAGCTAGCTGATCTTTGACAAAGGAGGAAAGGCAATTCAATGGAGAAAGGATAATCTTTTCAACAAATGGTGTTGAAACAACTGGACATTCACTTACAAAACAAGGAATCAATGCCACATTGCTCACATCTTTCACAACAATTAGCTCAAAATGGATCATAATCCAAAATGGATCCTAAAAGTAAAATGTAAAACTATACAACTCCTAGAAGATAACACAGGAGAAAATCTAGATAACCCTGGGTTTGGTGAGGAGTTCTTATATATTACACTAAAAACAAAATCCACAAAAGAAAAAGTTGGTAAGTTGGATTTCATTAAAATTAAAACTTCTGGGGACGCCTGGGTGGCTCAGTTGGTTAAGCAGCTGCCTTCCGCTCAGGTCATGATCCCAGAGTCCTGGGATCAAGTCCCACATTGGGCTCCTTGCTCGGCAGGGAGTCTGCTTCTCCCTCTGCCCGCCTCTCTGTCTGCCTGTGCTCGTTCGCTCTCTCTCCCTCTCTCTGACAAATAAATAAATAAAAATCTTAAAAAAAAAAAAAATTAAAACTTCTGTTCTGTGCTAAGTAAATGAAAAGATAAGCCACATACAGAGAAAATATTCACAAAACACATATCTAATAAAGGACTGGTATTCAAAATATACTCTCAAAACTCAACAATAAAAAAAAAAAACACAATTTAAAAATGGACAAAAGATGGGATGCCTGGGTGGCTCAGCGGGTTAAAGCCTCTGCTTTCAGCTCAGGTCATGATCCCAGGGTCCTGGGATTGAGCCCCGCATCAGGCTCTCTGCTCGGCAGGGAGCCTGCTTCCTCCTCTCTCTCTGCCTGCCTCTCTGCCTACTTGTGATCTCTGTTAAATAAATAAATAAAATCTTTAAAAAAAAAAATGGGCAAAAGATCAAAACAGACACCTCACCAAAGAAGATAAATGGCAAATAAGCATATGAAAGAATACTCCAGGTCATACCTCATTAGGGAAATGTAAGTTAAAATGAGGTAAGACTACACATCTATTAGAAATTAACCAAAATCCAGACTACTGACAACACTAAATGCTGATGAGGATGCAGAGCAACAGGAACTCCCATCCACAACCTGCGGGAATGCAAAATGGCACAGTCACTTCGGCAGACAGTTTGGCAATTTCTTTCCTTTTTTTTTTTTATAAAGATCTTATTTATTTATTTGACAGAGAGAGATCAGAAGTAGGCATAGAGGCAGGCAGAGAGAGATTAGGAGAAGCAGGCTCCCTGCCAAGCAGAGAGCCCAATGCAGGACTTGGTCCTAGGACCCTGATATCATGACCTGAGCAGAGGGCAGAGGCTTATTAACCCACTGAGCCACCTAGGCACCCCTGGACATTTCTTTCAAAACTACATACATTCTTACCATACAATCTGGCAATCACAGTCCTTGGTATTTATCTAAATGAGATGAAAACTTATGTCCATACAAAGACCTGCATGCAAACGTTTACAGCATTTGTATTCATAACTGACAAAACTTGTAAACAACCCAGATGTCCTTCAATAGGAAAACGGATAAACAAACTGCAGTACATCCATACAATGGAATATTACTCAACAATAAAAAGAAAAGAGCTGTCAAATCACAAAAATCACCCTAAATGCATATTACTAAGTGAAACAAGTGAATTTGAAAAGGCTACATACTGTATGGTTCCAACCATGACATTCAGGAAAAGGCAAAACTAAAGACAGCAAAAATTAAGATTGCTAGAGGTTCAGAGGAGTGAGGAGGGATGAAGAGGTGGAGCACAGGGTATTTTTAGGACAGTAAAACTACTCTATATGATACTATAATAATGAATACATGTCATTACAGATTTGTTCAAATCCATAGACTGTACAATAAAAGTGAACCCTAATGTAAACTAGGAAATTTAGTTAGTGATAATGTATTGGTACTAGCTCATTAATAATAAACTAAAGTATGGGGCGCCTGGGTGGCTCAGTCATTAAGCATGTGCCTCCGGCTCCAGTCATGATCTCAGGGTTCTGTGATTGAGTCCCACATCAGGCTCCCTGCTTGGCGGGAAGCCTCTTCTCCTTTCTCCCACTCCCCCAACTTGTGTTCCCTCTCTCACTGTGTCTCTCTCTGTCAAATAAATAAATAAAATCTTTTTAAAAAAATGTATTACACTAATGCAAGATGTTAATGACAAGGAAAATTGATGGGGAAAAGAGCTGAGGGAGTATATGGGAAATCTCTGTACTTTCTGCTTAATTTTTCTGCAAACCTAAAATTCACAAAGGAAGGAAGGAAAGAGAGAGGGAGGGAGGGAGGGAGGGTGAGAGGGAAAGAGAAAACACTAAAGGAAAGAAAATGTCCCCAAGTAGGGAGGAAAAACCCATAGTGCAGTATCACTTTATATTTACCAGGATGGTCATACTCAAAGAAATGAAAATGTTGGTGAGAATATAGAGGAACTGGAACCCTTGTACATTGCTGGTGGAATGTAAAATGGTGCAACCTCTATGAAAAAGTTTGGTGATCCTTTAAAAAGTTAAACATAGGGGGCACCTGGTGGCTCTGTCAGTTAAGCATCCGACTCTTGATTTCAGCTCAGGTCATGATCCCGGGGTTGTGAGATAGAGCCCCACCTTGGGCTCCATGCTCAACAGGGAGTCTGCTTCTCTCCCACTCTCTCTTTGCTTCTGCTCGTCCCCCCACCAGCGCACACACTGTCTCTCTTTAAAATAAACACATAGGGGGGACGCCTGGGTGGCTCAGTTGGTTAAGCGGCTGCCTTCGGCTCAGGTTATGATCCCAGCATCCTGGGATCGAGTCTCACATCGGGCTCCTTGCTCAGCAGGGAGCCTGTCTGCCTGCCTCTCTGTCTGCCTGTGCTCGATCTCTCTAACTAATAAATAAATAAAATCTTTTTTTTAAATAAATAAATAAATAAATAAACACATAGGGGCTCCGGGGTGGCTCAGCGGGTTGAGCCCCTGCCTTCGGCTTGGGTCATGATCCCAGGGTCCTGGGATCAAGCCCTGCATCAGGCTCTCTGCTCAGTGCCTGCTTCTCCCTCTCTATCTGCCTGCCTCTTTGCCTACTTCTACCCACTTGTGATTTCTCTCTCTGTCAAATAAATAAATAAATAATCTAAAATAAACACATAAATCTTAAAAAAAAAAAAAGCTAAACATAGAAATACCATACAACTCAGCAATTCCACTCAGATATAGACCCAGAAGAACTGAAGCCAGATATTCAAATACCTGTACTTCACAAAGCACACTATTCACAATAGCTGAAAGGTGAAAACAACCAAAATGTCCAACAACTAATGAATAAATACAATATATCCACACAGCTGAATATGATTTGGCCATAAAAATGAAGTACTGAGACATACTACAACACAAATGAACCTCAAAAACCTTATGCTAAATGAAAGAAGACAAACGTAAAAGCTCACATACTGGATGATTCCATTTATATGAAACATTCAATAGGTATATCCTGAGACAGAAGGTAGACTGTGGTTGCCAGAGGCTGAGAGGTAGAAGGAATGGAGAATAAAAGGTATGGGGTTTCCTTTTGGGGTGATGAAAAAGTCTTGGAATTAGATAACTAGAGTTGATGGTTGCACAATACTGTTAGTTTACTAAAAAGAATAAAGAGCGAATGAAGACAAGCACCTGGGGGTCTCAGTCGGCTAAGTGTTTGCCTTTGGCTCAGGTCATGATCTCAGAGTCCTGGGATTCTAGTACTACATCGGGCTCCTTGCTCACTGGGGAGTATGCCTCTCTCTCTACCTCTCCCCACTGTTGGTGATCTCTCTCTCCCTCTTTCTCTCTCAAATAAATAAATAAATAAATAAAATCTAAAAAAAGAAGGCGTGACTGAAGATATTCTAGAGATGCAGAAGGAATTGTGTCGATCAACCACACCGCTGAACCAACAATTTCAATCCATCATGAAGTGTTATGAATTTCTTTAAATCTTTTGTTGACTAAAAGGGAATAAAAATTTTAATTCAAACATTGTTTATCTGGGCAATGAAATTTTATAGCACTACAAAAACTCTCCCTGCTAAATGAGCAGATTAGCTGCTTTATACATCAATCTTTGATACCTAATATTGACCTTCCCCCCTTCAATTCAGCTAACTTATGAGGGGCTGTTATCAGCTCCCAAGGTTCTCTGTTAGAGGCATATTTACTGGAGTTTGGTAAGATCTAGGAAAATACAATTTGGCACTAAGTGCTTCTGCTAAGAAGGCTCCTTAAGTGAAAACATAAGGGGACAATCTGGGGAAAAGAAATAAGGATCTCACTAGTTAGGGTCAGTTAGGACTTTAAGGAAAAGTGGTTAAGAGAGCCTTATTTTGGGGCGCCTGGGTGGCTCAGTGGGTTAAAGCCTCTGCCTTCAGCTCAGGTCATGATCTCAGGGTCCTGGGATCAAGCCCCACATCGGGCTCTCTGCTCAGCCAGGGAGCCTGCTTCCTCTGCTCTCTCTCCCTGCCTACTTGTGATTTCTATCTGTTAAATAAATAAATAAAATCTTAAAAAAAAAAAAAAAAGAGAGCCTTATTTTCCTTCTGGAAATGAGTAACCTCATTCAACAGGATGGGGAAGGGAAGGAAGACAAGATTCAGAGCAGAAGCCTTGGTCAAAACCAAAGAGTGGTGTTTGGCTGGTGAATGAGTATTCTTAGGAACTTCAGTGCAATGAAACAGGATGAAGCACAGGTTCAACCGGAGTAAGGAATCACTGACAACTCACTTCTGAAAGTAACAACAGGAATGTGAGGATGGCAGGAAAGGGTATTTTTAAAGTTTAGTTGTTTAGAGAATTCGAGCTCCAGGAGCTGATATTATCAAAGTCCATTCTTTCTAAGACACTGCCTCCAAAATAATTCCCCTGTCCATAGGATTGCTTACCGTATACACTGCCAGCAGAGCCAACTGGTTATAGGGGCGCCCATTCTTGGGAGCAATATGCTGGGCCTTTAGGTACCAACTGGAATAGAAAAACAGTAAAAAATGCTAGCTCCACATCAATGCTTTCCCATTTCATTACCTCATAGCCCTAACTGCTTAAGACATAAGCTGGAGTGTTAGATGTAACGCTGGAATGGTAAAGCCTGATTACAAAGCCCAACAGGGACACCTGTAGGACTTCCACATGAAAGGCCACTTGGTGGCCCACTGCTCTTAAGAGGGTTCAGCTTAACGCCACAAGGAAAGAGAAGCAATGGATAAGAGGCAAAAGTACCTGCGTGCTTTCCCATAGTTTGCTGTGTCATTGGCTTGTTCCCGATACCTAGCGATATCTCCTTGGCAAATCATACATCGCTGGGCACTGATCAAAGCATATTTTACCTTCAGGAAAAATGATCAGTTAGTAGTGTACCCAAGAAACTCTAACGTCAATCCCAAAGGACAAGGATAGGATCAAGGTGAAAGAACAGCATTAATAAGGCACTAGTCATCCTCAACAAAGTAAAAAGTTTTCAGTCTAAACTTGCCTAGCAAAAAACAGCCAACAATGTGATGCAAATTTTAACGAGAAAGAAGGTAGAAAAGAGAGGAGGTCATTCTTATTTCAAGTCCCAGGTAAACAGGAGAAAACATTCTGAAACCTGGAAACCAGGAAACCTAACTCTCTATGTAAGAGTTGTGTGATCTGTGGGTCTTTGGAATTGTTTTTGGGACTCCAGTTTCTTCATCTGAATATAAAAATGCATACTTCATAGGGTAAGTGAAGAGAGTAAGTGTTAAATACTTCACAAATTATAAAGTGATATACAAATACTAAAACAACTGTTCATTCTGTTATTTTCCTATCTCACTATAGTCTCTCCCCTCAAACTATTACTATCACTGCACTGTGTTACTGCACTACATTCACTTTGCGAAACAGTAACAATTCCCTAAAACGGTAACATAGTTACCCTTTACCAAACACCTACAATACTGCCAGTCCCTGAGTAGATCTCTCTCCCTTTCTATACTTCTGTTTTCTCAATAATGGGCTTAGCATCTGTCTCTCCATGGGAAAACAACAGAGTAGACCCTTAACAATCCCAAGACATGTGTCCAACCAAAAAACCTACAGAACATCACCTCATAACATGCAATTCCACTCCACACAAGAAATTAACACATCACTGAATAAAGAACAAAGCTTCAGGGAGAAGTAGATACTGTCCCTGAGGAAGGCTCATCCTCTAGCTAAATAACTAGCCACTGCACATCAACCTCCTAATATATAACAAACTTGTGCCTCAGCTAAGTTGTATACCACTACAAGCCATATACCTTCAGAGTCCCCACTATTCCACACATTCTCTGAACGAACACCAAGAACATTTGCAGTTAGCTGATAAAGGAACCAAGAAAACAGATTATATTTCTACCCTACAGCACTTTGCTATCTCA
>ML100612.1:0-18458 GCA_003697995.1 Taxidea taxus jeffersonii | reverse complement strand
TGGTGGGGGGGGGGGCAAATTCCACCAAAGGCTCTCCACTATCCTTCGGATGAAGTCCCAGATAATCTAGCTTCTGGTCACCTCTGCAGCACCACTTCCCCCCGCCTCTCTGCACCTCAGTTAGACTAGACTTTTCTCAGTCTCCCTAACACACCACGCTCTCTTCCGCTTCAGGACCTGCACATATACTATTTCCTCTCCACAGAATGTTCTAGCATCTTCCCATACACCTTCACCTGGCTAACAGCTCAGGTCTTCAGCCCCAGCTTAACCGTGACTTCCTCAGTCTTCCATGATTCTCTAAACCCCTTTACCTTATACCCCCCCATCATGACATCCTTTGCAGAAGTCACTGCATCTGCAATTACTAATCCACCATCTGTACTCACCCCTAAGCAAACTCTAAACTCTAAGAGCTGGGATCATGGCTTTCTTGTTCCACAATGAATTATGTGTCCTAGAAAGACACATGGCACGTAGCTGGTTCTTAATAAAAACCTGTTGATTAGTAACAGACTTTGTGCACAGAAACCATCAGGAGTAGAAAGACAAAGGGAAGTCTCTGCTTCATAAATCACACACCTTTCTCTTATGAATCTTTAACCTCTCCCTTTCCCCTGACCCTTTCCTCTCAATGTATAAATATGCTTAAGCCTCTTCCAGCTTAAAAACTCCTCTTGACACTTATGTACTCTTTTAACTATCTTCCCTCCTTGCCTTCACAGCCAAGATTCTTAAAAGAATAGTTTATGTTACTCCCTTCATTGTATCTACTGTCCCACATTTCATTCTCTGCAATCTATCTTCTATTCTCTCCAACTGAAATTAATTTTTTTTCTTTCAACTGAAATTAAGTGATAAGCTCATCCAATCCAATGGACACTTTCAGTAATATCAGGATTCAAAGATTCTACAGCACTTGAAAATTCTACCCACCACTACCTTGAAATTTCATTCCCCCACCCCCAATCTCTGGCTGACAGGACAGGGCCTGGCCCGTATCCCAATACCCAAACTTCTGCTTCAACTATCACTTATACATTGATGACTTCTGAATCTACAGAACCAGTTCAGCTCTTTCCCCTGAGCTTCAAAAAGACCAGAATATTCATCCATTCATTTTCAAGTTCATCCATTTACGCACAACCAAAACTGAACTAACCTCTTCCTCCCAGCCACTCTCCTAGGCTACAAACTGGGAGACGATCTAGACTCCTTATGCCCCCTACCTCACCATTCACACCAAATCAGCCAGCAACTCAATTCTATTTCCCTTATATTTTTTCAATTTGTCTCTTTTCCACCTCCACTACCTCTACCTTAGTTCAGGCCCTCAACCTGACTCTCCTACCTCCACTCTTGCCCAAATTCATCCATTTGCCAGTGACTGATTCGAAGAAAAAAATCTATGCTATCTATCCATTTAGTGAAAATCAAGCCATGGCTCCTCACTGCCTTCAGAATAAAGTTCAAACTCTTTGGTATGGCATACAAAAGTTCTAACTTCGGCATACAAACTCTTCATTATGGCATACAAAAGATCTAACCCTTTCTACTTCATTAGCTTTACCTCCTACAACAGGCCAACTCCACATTACAAAAACCAGCATACTGAACTTCTTACACTTTCCAACAAGGCCCAATTCTCTCTTGCTGTGCCCTGTACTACCCCTTCTACTCTTCCTCAGGTTTCAAGACTCGACAGTCTCTCAGAAGTCTCCCTTGACTCCACCAGTCTGAATCAGGGTCACTTCACTCTATGCCCCTTCCATGCTGTATATATAACATTACCATAGTACTTACAATACATGATAATTGTTAGTTTAATTAGTCTATTCCTCCACTGGACTGTGTCTTTCACTCTGTATCCTCAATACCTAGAGTAGTACCTAGCACATAACACTAGACAACTGCTTACTAAATGGATGATTAAAAGATAAAGAAGTGGGCTTACTGTCTTGCGTAATGGCTTGCTGCGAATGGCAAGACCATCCATGTAGTCCTCCAGTTTGAACTTGTAAGTAACCTGCAGCTTCTGAAGCAAACTATCAAAGAAGTCACTACCCTACAAAGACAAAAAATAAACAGCTGAATCGGGCTGTTCTGATCCAATTTGCCCACCAGAAACTAGGGCAAATAACCTGTCCACAGTTCAGCTAATGTTTAGCCATCCCATGTAAAGAGAGGCATATACCTCTCTTATTTAGTATTTAGTGGTCACCAACTAAACACAAGACAAATTCATAGCATAATCCCCTCTATGGTTTTAAAAATATTCATGCATGCACGTGCATGCACACACACCCACACACACCATACACACTTTCTCTCCCCCCAGCCACCCACCCCTAAACAAGACATTCAGAAAATTTCCAAGCTCAGAACTAAATCCAATTACCAATAAGTTATGGTCGCAAGGAAGCAATAGGGCAGGTTAGGCCCAAATCCAAAAAAAGAGCATTTCTGTCAATGTTCTGCTATACATTATCATTATTTCAGGTGATAAAAACCCATCACAGCTACAGAATGCTAAAGCCTTTATCTTGAAGACAAAAAGATGATGGTTTACCTCATCCAAGAGCTCCAAAAGTCTGTTCCGAATATGCTCAGGGTTCTCAACATTCGGATCCTTGAGAAGCTGCCTGAACTTCTCAATCACCTGATAGAAAGCATTCTTCCACAGGATCTGATCCACATTTTGATTGTCAGAGAACTCAATATCTAATAGGATACAGCGCTCATATAGCTGCAGCAGTTCAGCTCTGGAATAAAATACATGTAACTTCTAACTCCAAATACACCACAAGAAAGGCTAGACCCAAGATCTGAGCTTCCTGCAAATTAAACACCTTCCTTGGCAGGATATCCAAAATGCCATCAGGTATAGTACTCATGTGACTTTTCATTCTGCACAGTAGAAATGTCATTCTAAAGACGGTTATGTCTAGAAAAGTAGTTTTTCCGCATATGTCTCTACCTAAATTTAACAGCTGAAATAAGATCTTCACCACAAGTTATATGTTGTTCACTTCTTGGCATTCTGGAAAGTCGTTCCTTTTCCATTTCCAGATTCCATGTTCTCTTAAAAAATTTTTTCTTAGGGGCGCCTGGGTGGCTCAGTGGGTTAAAGCCTCTGCCTTTGGCTCAGGTCATGATCTCAGGGTCCTGGGATCAAGCCCCACATCAGGCTCTCTGCTCAGCCAGGGAGCCTGCTTCCTCCACACTCTCTCTCTCTGCCTGCCTCTCTGCCTACTTGTGATTTCTATCTGTTAAATGAATAAATAAAATCTTTTAAAAAAAAAATTTTTTTTCTTAAAAGAAGAGTGGGAAGCATAATCATTTCTAAGACTAGAAATAAAATTTTCTGTTCTTTTTCCAACTGCCCCTTCCTTACAAAAATCAATGTGAAAGGGATTTAATAATACGCAGTACCTTCCCAAAGAAGTTTCTACGTTCCTCAACCACAGGAGCCTACACACCTCCACTTATCCCCACTTCCCTCTAGCCAGTACGGGACACAGCATACCTGAGCTGAGCCATCTTCTCCAGGCCCTCAGGACTGATCCGGTCCCTGGAGAGCAGGTTGCTGAGCTGCAGTTCCTGGTTGTCAGCCACCCGGAGAAGCCTATGTAGCTCCTGCTGCTGCATGTTCCTCATGTGCTGTTCCATCTCCTCGGGACTCATGGTGCTGGCAGGGAGAGGGCCACAGACATACTGTCCTGATGCAGCTGGATAGCCTGGGTAGTAAGGCCCAGGGTACACACCATTCGTAGGGCCCACAGGGTACTGCAGAGGGCTGTAACCTGTATAAGGATACTGAGAGGCAGGGCCTGGTGTCCGGGGGTAATAATAGGGGTTGTCAGAGTTTTGAAACTTATAGTAAGATGCTTGGGCCTGGCGGGAATCACCCCAAGAGGTAGGGCTAACTTCATCATCAGTGTCTAAGAAATGTAGCTGGGGTGTCTGGCTCTTTAGAGCAGGTTTCTGATCAGGATTGTTTGGGTCCCATAATCGTCGAGTGGTGCCTCCTCGGCCCCAACTCCGAGATCCCTTACTACCAGATCCAAATAAAAGCCGAGGTCCCAAAGGTGCAGATTCTGGAGAACCAGCTGAACTGACAGATAGGGTGGTATGGGCAGGGAGAATCAGAATGCCACGTCCACGGCCTCGAAGTTCTTGTTTCAGGTTTTTGGATTCCTGCTTCTCCAAGCCTTTGCCCCCACTGCTTAAGCCTCTGTCAGGCTTTATCCTATCCACATCCTCCCTGGATGATCTCACCATGGGGGAATCTTTGTTCATGGTTTCTGCATCAAAGGTAACACGGAGAGTGCCTCGATTTTCTTTCCCATTGCTTTTCTGCTCTCCTTCCCCACGGCCAGACCAGGTTCTTTCTAAATGTTTCTTCCTTTCCGAGCTCCTCCTGGGTCCATCAGGCTCATCAATTCTGTCCTCATCTAAAGAATCAGTTGAAGACATAGATACTTGCTTCTTCAGCCGTGGCCGCTCCTTGGCGCGATCCTGTCGGCGGCGGCGACACCCAGTATCAGTCAGGCCAGCCCCCTCAGCACTGTTGTTGCTGCCTGCAGAGCTGGTACTACAAGTGCGGTAGCGGTTCCTTCGTTTGTCTGAGCGGGAGTAGCGTTTTGCAGAACCTGGCTTCCCCTGTGCCAGGTCATCAGTCACTTTCTTTATCCCCTCCCCCTTCTCAATCCTCTTTCCTTTTTCTCCCTTTGCAGCCCTTACTCTGTCACCATTTAGGCTCTTCTCTGACTCATCTTTGTCTGGTTTATTCACAACCTCCTCTTTCACATTTCCCCTATACTCATCTTCTTCTACTCTCAGTTGCTCCACCTGGTTGAGGATTTCTTCCTCACCCACCCTGTTAGTCGTTTCTTTGGTAAGAGCCTGCAAACGCCTTCCAGGCTGGTAGATCTGCATGTCAGGTTTCTTTGTCCTTTTGATAATTCTTAGACTTCGATCCTCTTGTCCAGAAGTCCTAGGAAAGGACTCCTGTGCCCCAATATTTTCGGGGTCTACAGGACCATTTTGATGTTGGTTTTCCAGTTCCCTGCAGACGTCTTTAATGAGCTGGGTACCATTTCCAACAGCAGAGGAATCTCTGTCGTTAACAATTTCATCCTTAAATTCATCACTCCCAGAAGGTTCCTTGATTTTAGATTTGTTCCTCAGTCGGGAAAGACCAGGCTTATAGATTTCCAGATCTGGGCGCCGGTTATCTCTGCGCTGCCTGGGCTCCTTCATGTTTTCTATAATGTTAGAGAGAACATTGGGAAGGAATAGGTAGAAGAAAAGAATAAAAGGGGAGGGAAGGAAAAAAAAAACACCTGTCATTCTACTTAAGTAACAGAAAAGCCAAGCAAGAATAACACATCAAAATGCTAATATTGACGAACATGGGAGGAAATTTTTGAAGAAGCAGAAATTCTAGTAGGTTTACAGTATTTGTTTACCAACTGGCAAAGCTGAGAACTTCATTATGTTATCGCTATCTATACTTGGATTAGGGAAATAGGAAAAAACATAAAAAAAAAAAAATACTCTCTTGTGTTACCCAAGTCATATCCAGGTGTTCAAGACCCCAAACTACCTTATCACTGCCAAAATAAAAGATGTCTAACTATTTGGGCATCGGACTGTTTTCTGCTATGGACTCCTTGCATCCATTTTAGTCTTTTCTTCTAGTGCTTCTAACTTTTTTCAAGGGTGGCTAAGCCCGTTTTAACATAGTAGTAGTTGGGGGGGGTAAAGGAGAAAAAGAGGGGTATGCACAACAATCCACAGTTCTGGACATATCTGGGGGAAAAAATGTGCAACTCCAGTCTCTAAACTTGGCCAGGACAATCCTCTTCTTTTAGGATACCAACTGCCCAAACACATACCTCTTGTTGAAGCAAACAGGAAGCAGTTCCTTTCACATTCTTCAACTCCACTCATGCTCACCAACTCTCTAACAGCAGCCAACAGTCATTCCAAGGAAATACTGCTCAGACTACCATCATTAGAATACTGCGACTAACTGCTACTATGATGTGGAATATGAGAAGGAAAAAGTTCCATAAAGGAGCTTTCTCTGGAGAATGATGGAAGTACTGTGACATGCTCCCAAAATACCAAGGACTGCAGTATTTAAAAGTAAGGGTACAGGACTATGGAAACTACTCTCCCAGGCTCCCTAAACTTACTGAATGACAAATAAGCAAGTATCTATTTTTTGTATCTGTTACCTTTGCCTATTAAGGGAAAAGACTACTACCAATAGCCATGAAACTTGTCAACAGGAAACTGACAGGAATTAGGGAGATTATAGAGTACTCAAAACAGAAAGCTTTATAAAATCCTAGTATTGTTCTATAAACAATACAAACAAGCCCATTACAGAAATAAATAAGATCCTCCAGCATTTAACTCATAGGTGCAACAAAACAGAAAGTAAAAACACAAAAACCCCTGAAGTTTAAGATACTGCTTTTCAAAAGCTTAAAAGACTATTTCATCAAGTATGAATAAAAGTAAAGCAGCTTACATCCAGAATAACTGACCCTCAGGAGCCTTTGTAACTTAGGTGGGAGGTGGGGAGGAGGAACGAGAAAAGCTACTACTATTCAGAGCAGAGGGAGAAAACACCCTGAAAATCCCATTCAAATGACCAACGAAAGTCAATTTCACAGACTGGCCACAAGCCTGCAGAAGCACAACTATCATTCTACACAACTCCACCACCCCACAAAGGAGAGATGAGATACTAGAATCTTCCTTGGAGCTTTCCTGGCGTGGATGGAGACTTTAATTTGCAAGATGAACAGTCTCTCTGATAAAAACTGCTCCCACACATGCCAAGGGCAAACCAGAGTAGAGTGAGCTCTCTACCGGAGGTCCTGGATCCCTCCGGTGGCGCAGCCTTCAGAACCCTGCCTTGGGGGAAAAAGTTCAGCAAGGAAGTCCCAAGCTGTTCAATCTTTCTCCTCGATTTCCCCAGTTCCTTCTCTCCAACTCTAAAGAGATGACAAGGAAGGCATGAGGAGGATTCCTCTAGGAACGACACATCCCAGGGCCTCCCCCAGTCCCCAGCACCCACCCCTCATCTCGTCTCCTGACGACTGGGAATCCACAAACTGGTCTGAGAAGGTTGGGGCAATGGGGAACAGTCACCTTCGCGGTGAGAAAGGGGGCGGAGGCAGGAACTCGGGTCGGGCTTTCCCGGAGGGGGCCGGGGCTGGCAGAGCGCGATCCTACCCAGGCCCTCGGGCTGGTGGGGTGGCCAGGGGACCGCTCTCGACCCCCGCCCCCACTGCTGGGGGAAGGGGCGGGGGCTCAAGAGCGTCGCGGACTGAGCGGGGAGGAGGCAGAGGAGGAGAGGGAGGCGGGGCGGGCAGGCCCAACCCAGGAGCTGGGCGGCGCGACTCACCTCTGCTCCCAACCTGCGGAGCCAGAGCGGCCAGGATCCCTCGCAGCTCCGACGCGGAGATCCGGACACGCTCCAACCCCTCCGCCATCTTCGCAGCTGCTGCTACAGCTGCAGCCACTCCACCACCGCCGCGCGCAGCCAGGAAACCACGACGGACGGGCGGCGCGCGCGCTTATCCACCTCCCACCCGTGTCCCCGCCCCCTCCCGCCTGCCTCCCGTAACGACGGTGGCCGCACTGGGAGGAAAAGCTCTGAACGCAAGTTCCGCGGCTCCAGAGAGCTGGGGAGGCGGGCACTGCGCGTGCGCAGAGGTGTGGTCTGGAAGGTGAGCTGAGGCTGGGGTTGGGAACGCCGCGCCTGTGAGGTGAGAAGAGACCGGGTGGAGCCGGGCCAGGCGTCGCGGGCTTCGCGGCGGTGGCTGCTGTTGCTGGTGTGGTGGCCATCGAGGACACTGGTGCTCTGGGGCTCGGGCTGACGGAGACACCCCACAATCCGGCCGCCTCCAGTCATCTTAGGCCAAGGTCTGCCTCCACAGGCCCGGACTAGCGTCCCAGGCTGTTACTTGAGGACCTTAAAGGTCTTGTACGAGCACCCCGCCCTTTTTTTAGATGAGGAAACTGAATCCTAGAGAAGCGTAGCAAATTGCCCAGGGTGACACAGTGGGTAAGTATCAGTATATCAGTCTTTTTCTTTATGGCGGACTACATCCCCAAGACCCCTGACTTCCCCACTCCTCGACTTTTCTTTAAAAAAAAAAAAAAAATACTGTATGGTTGGCTCTTGGTGAGGGAAGGTTGTGTGGAAGTAAATCAGGAGGTATTGTAAGTCGATTTGGGAAGTTCTGTATCATTGTGGATTCTTGGAAAAATTATTTGACTTCATTGGATCTGTGGTGATGGTTTTGTTTTTTCTATCTTTAAAATGTAACCGCATCAGAAGACTGGTATTTTAACTTCTTGTTCCTGAGCCCCTGTTCAGAACTGTGGGGAAACTCCCTCCCCCAAGGCCCCTTCTCTCCACCTGTTCCTCTTTACCGATCCCATACAGTCTGTTGGACCTGTGCACCATCAAACAGTTACCAGTAATTTTCCTTCGACTGGGTCTAAAAGATTTGATCAGTCTCTGACAGAACTCATTCAATCCCTATTATGTGACACAGGTTTCACCACCAGAAGGCTAAGCAGATGGAGAAAGTCAATAGACACGTGAAAAGATTCAGTGTTTCAAAAGACGAAGATTAATTTGAGTGGTCAGAACAAATGGCAATATTTAAAACATATGAACAAAACATGGAGAAATATTAAAAACTATAATTCTTTTTTTTTTTTGAGAGAGAGAGAGCGAGAGAGCAGGAGCAAGGAAGGGGCCGAGGGAGAAGCAGACTCCCCCTGAGCAGGGAGCCAGATAAGGGGCTGGATGGCAGGACCTTGGGATCATGACCTGAGCCAAAGGCAGATGATCAACCAACTGATCCACCCAGGCACCCCAAAACGAACATGTTTTAACATTGAAATTAAGACATTGGGGGCGCCTGGGTTGCTCAGTGGGTTAAAGCCTCTGCCTTCAGCTCGGGTCATGATGCCAGGGTCCTGAGATCGAGCCCCGTATCAGGAGCCTGTTTCCTCCTCTCTCTCTGCCTATCTCTCTGCCTGCTTGTGATCTCTGTCTGTCAAATAAATGAATAAAATTAAAAAAAAGAAAAAAGAAAAACTTAAAAAAAAGACATTGGATAATTTTTTTTCAAAAGATGGAAAAATAATCTGAACAAAATTCTTAGGAAAAACATGATTGCCAAATTAATGCAACAGTCTCTGTACTGCCGATGAGATATGTCAAAAGTTTAACCAGTTCGAGAGAATTTGCCAGAACTCGGGAAAATAAAAAACTATGAGAGACAAGAATAGAAGACATGGAGAATGGATCCAGAAAACTAGTAATAAAATATAAGTTCCAGAAGGTGATAAGAGAACTGACTGAGGAGAAACAGGAATCAAAGAAATAGTAAGAGAAAATTTACTAAGTTGATGGGAAAATTAAAATTTAAGACTTAAATTTAGCCCTCAGATTTAAAGGTTCATGAAATAACAAGGTAAAAATAAATGAACAATCGTATTTAGGCCTGTATTACAGTGAAAGCTTCTGAGTTTAAAGAATTAAAATGTGAGTCACCTGGGTGGCTCAGTTGGTTGCACAGCTGCATTCTGCTCAGGTCATGATCCCGGAGTCCTGGGATCGAGTCCCACCTCGGGCTCCCAGCTCCAGGGGGAGTCTGCTGCTCCATCTGACCTTCTCCCCTCTCATGCTTTCTCTCTGTCTCTCTCTCAAATAAATAAATAAAATCTCAAAAAAAAAATTAAAATGTGTTTGACATGAAACAGTCAAGATATATAATTTTTAAAAATGTTTTAAGGCCAATTGCAGAACAGTATATAGAGTATGGTTCTATTTGAGTACAGCAAAAAACCATTTATTGTATATGTAAGTTTCGATATAAATACATCCAAAAAGGTATGCAAGAAGACATACTAAACTTTTTAAAGTGGTTATCTTTGTAGAAGAGAATAGATTTAAGGGTTAGAGAGTGAAGGTTCTTTATTTTTCTGTAATGTTTTAAATTCTTACAGTAGGAATTTGGTCACATAGGGGTAATCCAAAAAATAACAAGTTTGGAGAGTGAAGAAGGGAGGAATTCAATTTTTTTAAAAGATTTTATTTATTCATTGGAGAAAGTGAGAACACAAGAGGAAATGGGGGGGGGGGCAAACTCTCCATTGAGCCAGGAGCCAGATGCAGGGCTCCATTCCAGGACTCTGGAATTGTGACCCACGCACAAGGCAGATGCTCAGCCAGCTGGCCACCCAGGTGACCTGGGAGGAATTCAGTTTCTAAAAACAAAAATTGTACAGGTCGTGTTTGCTGAGCACAGAGTAGTAAAATTAGAAATGAATAATCACAAATTAAGCAAAACGTAGCTACTTGGAAATTTTTTAAACAAAAAGATTTTTAAAGATTTTATTTATTTATTTGAGAGAGAGAACATGAGAGGGGAGAGGATCAGAGGGAGAAGAAGACTTCCTGCTGAGCAGGGAGCCCTATCCTGGACTCCATCCCAGGACTCCAGGATCATGACTTGAGCTGAAGGCAGTCGCTTAACCAACTGAGCCACCCAGGTGCCTAAACATAAATAACTCATAGGTCAAAAAAGTAAACAAAGCTAAGACTGTGGATTCTTTAAAAATTAAAACTGGGGCACATGGGTGGCTCAGTCAGTTGGGCATCTGCCTTTGGGTTGGTCCATATCCCAGGGTCCTGGGATCAAGCCCCACATGAGGCTCCCTGCTTAGTGAGGAGTCTGCTTCTCTCTCTGACCCTCTCCCCTTCTTGTGTTCTCTCTCTCATTCTCTCTCTCTCAAATAAATAAAATCTTAAAAAAATAATAAAATCAATAAAAATATTGCATAGCAAAACCTATGGTATATCACTTTTTAAAATTTATTTGACAGAGAGAGAGACAGCAAGAGAGGGAACACAAGCATGGGGAGTGGGAGAGGGAGAAGCAGGCCCCCCGGCAAGCAGAGAGCCCGATTCGGAACTCGATCCCAGGACCCTGGGATCATGACCTGAGCCGAAGGCAGAGGCTCAACCCACTGAGCCACCCAGGCGCCCCTCCTCTGGGTAGGCTCAACCCACTGAGCCACCCAGGCGCCCTTCCTCTGGGTATACCTGTGTGGCGCCTGGGTGGCTCAGTGGGTTGAACCTCTGCCTTCAGCTCAGGTCATGATCTCAGGGTCCTGGGATCAAGCCCCGAATCGGGCTCTCTGCTCAGCGGGGAGCCTGTTTCCCCCTCTCTCTTTGCCTGCCTCTCTGCCTACTTGTGATCTCTCCCTCTCTGTCAAATTAAAAAAAAAAAAAAAAAGAGGAAAATGAATAGCCTGTGTGCTTTTATTATTAATTGTAAAAGAAAGCGATCCAGTAATAGCACTTCTGGGTATTTACCCCCAAAATACAAAAACAATAATTCAGAAGGGGTACATGTACCTCTGTGTTTATTGAACCAGTAATCAAATAACCTTAATAGCCAAATTATGGGAGCAGCCCAAGTGTCCATCAACAGATGAATGGATACAGAAGATGTGATAGATATATACAATAGAATATTATTCTATAAGAAAGAATGAAATTTTGCCATTTGCAATAACATGAATGGAGCAGAGAGTATATGCCTAAATGAAATAAGTCTGTTTGAGAAGACAAATAACATGATTTCACTCATATGGGATTTAAGAAACAAACGAAGGAAAAAGACAAACCAAGAAGAAGACTCTTAACTATAGAGACTGATGGTTACCAGAGGGGAACTTGGTAGGGGGATGAGTGAAATCGGTGAAGGGGATTAAAGAGTACACTTACCCTGATGAGCACTGAGCAATGTATAGAATTGTTGAATCACTATATTGTATGCTTGAAACTAATAGAACACTGTATGTTAACTATACTGGAATTATAATTTTAAAACAATTAAAAAATAAATAAAATTTTAAAATTAAAAAAACTTTAAAGTTCTTAAAGAATGAAAATTAATAATGGGACATCTGGGTGGCTCAGTCGGTTAAACATCCAATTCTTAAGGGCACCTGGGTGACTCAGTGGGTGGGACCTCTGCCTTCGGCTCAGTTCGTGATCTTGGGGTCCTGGGATCAAGCCCCACATTGGGCTCTCTGCTCGACAGGGAGCTTGCTTCCCCCACCCCCTTGCCTGCCTCTCTGCCTACTTGTGATCTCTCTCTTTCTCTCTCTGTCAAATAAATAAATAAAATATTTTTTAAAAAATCTAACTCTTGGTTTGGGCTAGGGTCATGATCTCGCCATGGTGGGATTGAGCCCCGCATCAGGCTCTCTGCTATCAGTGCAGGGTCTGCTTCAGATTCTTTCTACCTCTCTCTCTGCCCCTTCCCCGACTGCGCACTCTCTCTATAAAATTAATATGTAAAATCTTCTTTAAAAAATGAAAGTTAAGGGGCAGCTGGGTGGCTCAGTGGGTTAAAGCCTCTGCCTTCGGCTCAGGTCATGATCCCAGGGTCCTGGGATCGAGCCCCACATCGGGCTCTGCTCAGCGGGAAGCCTGCTTCTCTTCCTCTCTCTCTCTCTGCCTGCCTCTCTGCCTACTCGTGATCTCTGCTTGTCAAAAAAAAAAAAAAAGTTCATTAAAAAAAGAAAATAAAATAAAAAATGAAAGTTAATAAGAATTATTAAACAAGAGAGAAAATAGAATAAAGATAAAATAAAAAATAAAAGAAAAATAGCATTTGATAAAGAGCTCATTTTTTCAGAAATTTAATAGATGTTAAAAATAGACACATTTCTGGCAACAAAAAAAAAGGACATCCTCTTAGATGTCTCATAAGTAATTCAAACTTATGAAATCTCTGATTTTCCCTTGAAATACTTGTTTCTTCACTAGTCATATCTCAATTAATTATGCCATCATCTAAGTTAAAACCCAGGAGTTACCCTTAACCTCCACCTCCCTCACTCCCCACATTTAATCCAGTATCAGAATATGTGCTTTCTATCTCTGTAGTGGACAGCTATGGTATTATCTCAACATTCTCATCTTTTCTCTCGAAAACTGCCCACCCCCCCACCGTGTCCCATTCTCACTCAGAAGTACCTTTTCTTTTTCTTTGATTTTTTTCTTCTCACTTTTGTTTGCTATTTTTCCCTCAGGCACAGAGATTTGAGGCAATCATATGATTTGGTTCACCCTTTCATCAACAAGTCCTTTCTCGTTTTATTTTATTCTTTCAGTTATTCATATTCCTTCCCTCCCTTCTTAGGTAGCCATTCTAATTGTGTTCAATATATGTCATTGGATATACATGTATCTTTGAACAATATATTGTATCATTTTATGTATGTGTTTTAAATGTATGTAATTAATACTGTGTTATAGAAATCATTCTGTTTCTTTTTCATGTTTCTGTAAATACTTGTGACTCTTGTATAGTATTGTCAAATGACCTTACACCCTTGGCCACTGGTCCTGGGCCAAGATGTGCCAATCAGAATCCTTATCCAGAATTTTTTAACTGCAACTAAGGAAAAAAAAAAATCCCTTTCCAGTGTGGAAGCCATAAAATGTAAAACAGGAGCTGTCAGCAGCCAAATGTCCTGCCATGTGGAACCAGCTGGTCTGCAATGAAAAAGAATGAAGCCAACATGCAAAAAACAGCAGAGGTGAGAAACAATGAGAAAGTCCTGGTTCCAGTTGTTCCTGAGATTTCATATTCCTGCCCTTCCCATGGTTCAACTCTTCTTGGATTCCATGAACCAGTAAATCTTAATACCTCCATATTGTGCCTAAGCCAGTTTATATTGGGATTTTATGACTTGCAACCAGGAGGCCTAATTATAATCTCCAAAATGTATCTCGTGTGTGTGTGTGTGTGTGTGTGATTTTTTTCTTAATTGTGGCAAATCCATATAACATGAAATATACCATTGTAACCATTTTTTAAGTGTACAGTTCAGTAGTGTTAAGTGCATTGACATTGTTGTACAAGCAATCTCCAGGACTCCTTTTATCTTGGAAAACTGAAACTATACAACTTCCCATTCTCTCCGCCCCCAGCCTCTGGCAACCACCATTTTAGTTTCTGTCTATGAATCTGACTACTCTGGGTATCTCACATAAGTGTAATCATACAGTAGTAGTTTCTTTGTGACTGGCTTATTTCACTTAGCCTAATATCCCCAAGATTCATCCATGTTGTCAGAATTTCCTTCCTTTTTAAGCTGAATGACTTTCCATTGTATGTATGTACCACATTTTGTTTACCCATTCATCTGATGATAGATACTTGGGTTGCTCCCACCTTTTGGCTATTATGAATAATGCTGCTATTAACATAGGTGTACAAATACCTCTTTGAAACACTTTTTGAATTCTTTTGGGTATATACCCAGAAATGGAATTGTTGGATCATGAGGAAGTCTATGTTTAATTATTTGAAGAACTACCATACTGTTCATAGCAGCTGCACCATTTTATATTTCCACCAACAGCACCCAAAAAGTCCAGTGTCTCCACATCCTGGCCAACACTTGCTTGCTTAATAGTAGTCATCCTAATAGGTGTAAGGTGGTATGTCATTGTGGTTTTCATTTGAATTTCCCTAGTGATTAGTGATGTTGAGCATCTTTTCATGTGCTTGTGTCCATTTGTATATCTTCTTCAGAGAAACGTCCCTTCAAGTCCTTTGCCCAATTTTATTTTTTTTAAGGTTTTATTTATTTATTTGACAGACAGAGATCACAAGTAGGCAGAGAGACAGGCAGAGAGAGAGAGGAGGAAGCAGATTCCCTGCTAAGCAGAGAGTCCAATGAAGGGCTCGATCCCAGGACCCCGAGATCACAACCTGAGCTGAAGGCAGAGGCTTTAACCCACTGAGCCACCCAGGCGCCCCCTTTGCCCATTTTTAAATGAGATTTGTTTTTCCAAAATGTATATTGATTATTTTTTTTACCCTCACTTTCACCATCCAAGTACCTGTGAAGGTGCTGATTTTAACTGTCATATGATGTATGTATACTGAAGAAACGAGACAGAAAATGAACATAATTGATTAAGATGACAGGATTATTAGCAATTTTCCCCTTGTTAAATAATATTTTTAAGATTTTATTTATTTCTTTGACAGAGACACAGTGAGAGAGGGAACACAAGCTGGGGGAGTGGGGGAGGGAGAAGCAGGCTTCCCGCCAAACAGGGAATCCAACGTGGGACTGGATCCGAGGACTCCAGGATCATGACCTGAGCCAAAGTCAACTGCTCAACGACTGAGCCACCCAGGTGCCCCAAATAATTTTTTAAATAAAACATTTTAATAGATTTTGAACCCAGTTCATTCAAGCTTCACAACAGTGATGAAAAAGTAGAGACCAGGGGCGCCTGGGTGGCTCAGTGGGTTAAAGCCTCTGCCTTCCGCTCAGGTCATGATCCCAGGGTCCTGGGATCAAGCTCCGAATCGAGCTCTCTGCTCAGCGGGTAACCTGCTTCCTCCTCTCTCTCTGCCTGCCTCTCTGCCTACTTGTGATCTGTCAAATAAATAAATAAAATCTTAAAAAAAAAAAAAAAGTAGAGACCAGTAATAGTGCTTGGATGGTAAGGGATGGTATGGGTGAGGGGTAAGCTTTAAGCCTTTCCTATAAGCTTCACCAGGGGGAAAAAACACCCTTTTTTTTAAAGATTTTTTAAATTTATTTGACAGACAGAGATCACAAGTAGGCAGAGGGGCAGGCGGTGTGGGGGAGTAGGCTCCCCGTTGAGTAGAGAGTCTGATGAGGAGCTCAATTCCAGAACCCCAAGATTATGACCCGAGCCGAAGTCAGAGGCTTAACCCACTGAGCCACCCAGGTGCCCCGAAAAAAAAATTTACTAAGAAACGCAGCTTAACATTCCCCCCCCTTTTTTTAAAGATTTTTATTTATTTATTTATTTGACAGAGATCACAAGTAGGCAGAGAGGCAGGCAAAGAGGGAGGAGGAAGCAGGCTCCCTGCTGAGCAGAGAGCCTGATGTGGGGCTAGATCCCAGGACCCTGAGATCATGACCTGAGCTGAAGGCAGAGGCTTTAACCCACTGAGCCACCCAGGCGCCCCCAAGATACTTTCCCTTCTATACAGAGGTTCTGGAGCCCGAGTACCAGAGACCATTCCATTACCACCACAGACCCCAAGTGTATTTTCTTGCGTTGTACATTTTCCTCCCCACCCCTTTTAAAAAAAGATTTTATTTATTTATTTGATAGAGATCACAAGTAGGCAGAGAGGCAGGCACAGAGGGTGCCCCTCCCCCACCCCTTAAAAATTTTTTTAAAGATTTTTTATTTTATTTATTTGACAGAGATCACAAGCAGGCAGAGAGGCAGGCAGAGAGAGAGAGAGAGAGGTAAGCAGGCTCCCTGCTGAGCAGAAAGCCCAATGTGGGACTCGATCCCAGGACCCTGAGATCATGACCCTGAGCGAAGGCAGTGGCCTAACCCACTGAGTCATCCAGGCGCCCCTTAAAAAATATTTTTTAGAGCAATATAAGATTTACAGCAAAAGATGCGCCTGGGTGGCTCAGTGGGTTAAAGCATCTGCCTTCGGCTCAAGTCATGATGCCAGGGTCCTGAGATGGAGCCCCAAATCAGGCTCTCTGCTCAGTGGGGAGCCTGCTTCCTCCTCTTTCTCTGCCTGCCTCTCTGCCTACTTGTGATCTCTGTCTGTCAAATAAATAAATAAAATCTTTAAAAAAAATAAAAAAATAAAAAAAATGATTCACAACAAAATTGATGGGTAGTTGAAGAGACTTCCCATATATCTCACACACACCCCCAACAAAATTATCAACATCCCCCACCAGGATGGGATTTTTACAAATGAACCTGCATTATGCATCATTAGCAAAGTCCATGTTTTTTTTTTTTTTAAGATTTTATTTATTTGAGAGAGAGAGACAGAGACAGCATGAGAGGGGAGGTCAGAGGGAGAAGCAGACTCCCCATGGAGCTGGGAGCCTGATGTGGGACTCGATCCCAGGACTCCAGGATCATGACCTGAGCTGAAGGCAGTTGCTTAACCAACTGAGCCACCCAGATGCCCGCAAAGTCCATGTTTTACATTATGGTTCACTCTTGTACATTCTGTGAGTCTGTTAGCCATTTTCAAAATCTTTTCATTAAACATATTGTCTTGGGCTTTGCTTTGACCCCTTTTTTTATTCCTGGGTTTCAGAACCATGTGTGCTCAGTACTGCATCTCTTTTGCTGATGTTGAAAAAGCTCATGTCAACATTCAAGATTTTATTCACCTCACACCAGTGCTAACAAGTTTCATTTTCAATCAAGTAACAGGGCGCAATCTTTTCTTCAAATGTGAACTCTTCCAGAAAACTGGATCTTTTAAGGTAATAATGCCTTGTGATAATATATCATGTATCTTTTCAAATCCCTTTCCCATACACATTTGATCCTCCACCACCCCATGAGGTAGGTAAACTATTTTTATAGCTGAAGAAAGGGTTGTAGAAATTTTCCTTTGATAAAGTACTGGTTACTTAGCATTATGGCGTTGATAACCCACTTTTACATAATCTCAAAATTTCTTATAATTGGAGTGATGACGTAATTTACTGTCCAAACTGGGACATCGTTGAGAATGAAAGGGGCACCTTGTGATTAAACTCAGACCATATAACCAATAATTAATTGCAAGGCAACACGGGCAAGAGTGATCACCCTGTATACAACCAAGTTGTGTCAACTTGCTCTTCATTGATACCTTATTATGAATATAAAAGATCTAAATCTAGCTAACCCTTTATTCTAGGAAATATGTCAGAGCCTTTCCTTTGCATAAAGATAGACTTCTGGGGGGCACCTGGCTTGCTGTCAGAAAAGCATGCAACTCTTGATTTTGAGGTTTGAGCCCCACGTTGGGTGTAGAGATTACTTACATATATACTTTAAAAGGTAAAAGACTTCTGTGTTGATTCAGTGCAGTTAATTTCTATTAGTTGAGTTTTAAGATCCTTTCAGGTATAAATTTGAAAGTTGCATTTAGCACTATGCCTAATAGATACTAGTACCTGTTAAGTGGTAGTTTTAGAACTACATTTCCTCACCCATTAATGAGAACTTTTTTTTTTTTTTTTTAAGATTTTATTTGTCAGAGAGAGAGAGAGCACAGGCAGGGGAGCTGCAGGCAAAGGGAGAAGCAGGCTAGGCTCCCCACTGAGGAAGGAGCCTGATGCAGGGCTAGATCCCAGGACCCTGGGATCATGACTTAGCTGAAGGCAGATGCTTAACTGACTGAGCCACCCAGGCATCCCTAATGAGAACTTTTATGTTAAACTCTCCATTCTCTTTTGCCCTTTGCTTCTGCCATGGTTTATTTTTCATTCATCACACATCACATACTAATTTTTACTAACTATACTAGGCACACACACACACACACACACACACACACACACACACACACACACACACA